>JAULKM010082675.1:0-11533 GCA_032355605.1 Rubia tinctorum
TATCCCCCATATTTATTTGCTCATTTTCCTTTTTGACCTTCGTTTCAAAGAACCCCAACAATCCCATTTTATTCATCATGCAGAAGTCCCTAACCTGCTTCTGCTTTACCCCTCCATTCATCCCTCTTAGATTCCTTGCAACTATGTTACGTATCATAAGGGGGGCCAGGCAGTATGTTAAAAAGATTACCTCCATTTCCGTTTCTTTTGCTGCATTCTGGCTCATCCTCATCGTCTTGTTGCAGCTGGTCATTATATTCCTTCTTCCCCTGTTGCAATCCACCATGTATATGTTTCCTCCTAGTCACCAATTTGAACTCATTTTCCTTTGACTTATTCCCCTCAGGCTTAGCTTCAGTTCCCACTGATTCTTCCTGTGGAACCTGGATTGGTTTTTTGACTGGGATATAGACCTGTTTTAGAGGCCTTGGTTTCTCCTTCTTCCTGCATTGTACCTCCTTATGCCCTATCATGGAGCAGAAATTATTGTGGACCGGCATCCATTCACAGATGATCTCCTGATTCTGTATGATTTCATTTTCATCCAGGTAAGGTATTTGTTTGGGAATCATCTTTCCCAAATCCACCTCTACAAGGACCCTGGCATAATTTAGCCTCTCCAACTCTTTAGTTGCCCTATCCAGTTTCAGTGGTGTTCCTATGGGGCTCAAGATTGTGCATAGGATTTTCGGCCTCCAGTATACTACATCTAGGTTTGGAAGTTTCAGCCAGACAGGAACCTTCTTAGGCATTTCCATATCTATATGTTTGGTCCATTTCTGTATTAGTACAGGCTTATTGTCAAACAGAATAACTCCATGTTCTAGCACCTGTTCTACCTCAGTTTTCAACCCGAATTTGACCAGAAAAATACCAGGTTTAGCCAGCCATACCTTAACTATGTTATGCTGCTTCCATATCCTACGAAAGAAACCATTCATGACCGAGAAGGGAGGGAATGCCCCAAGAATTTTGCAGACCACTGTCGTATCCAAACTCCTGATACTGACTTCCACATCCTCCCTTTCTATTTTACCCATAACCGTTCCCTCCACCTCCACTGGTTTATAGAATTTTACCTCATGAATCTCCTTGTCTTCGAAGAGGGAGGTTCATGGTGGTACCACCTCTTCCTCGTCACTGTCTCCCCATTTGACCTTCGTCGTTCCCATTTTTCCAGTTGTTGTTGAAGGTCTGTTTTCTGAACTTTTCTCCTTTTCTGGCGTGACCATGATAGTCTCATCAATGGTATTGTTGTGTTGCTGCTGCCCAAAGCCATTTGCCCCAATTTCCTGAGCCTCCAATTCCTCCAAAACCGTCTCCATTCCCTTCACATGTGACTGTTGTGTAGTCACCAAGAAGTCTTGAGTTATTAGTTTTCCTGGGGTTTCCTGTGAACCATAGATGACCCATTTTTCTTGTAGCTTCTTCTTCCCGCTGGATTTCCCCATGGTTGGAGGCAGATTCAAAGAATCACCAAATCCGACTTGAAGAAAATGAACAAGAAAAAGGGACACATAGTGAAAGGTGTAATCACCCCAGCCGATTCGGACCATATATGTCGGCCAAATAGAGCATGGTCAATCGTGACAATTAACAACGGTAACCTTCGTGCACACACCAAGTTTAGGACTATTGTCACCCCAAGCACATCTAGGTTTCCTCTCCCGGGGGTAGAAATAGTGCAAAACATGAAAGTTGACTTAGTTGTGTGCCAAAAAAGTGTGAAAATCATGTAATTTACAAGTATATTAAGAACAGGCCAACATAATAATCACAAAACACATAGAAATATGTAGATCTAGAAATATAACAAAATGAACATTAACACATGAATGCAAAAATTATCCCCAAGTAAGATACCTACTCCCTAAGCATTGAACTCTTGTATTTCATTGGTATCAACACTTTTGGGCAAAAGAAAGATGAAAAGAAAAGAACCAAGAGAGAAGGAAGAGTATTTTCTTTCTCTAGCCTAATCTTGAGATCTAAAAATGAGCATAAACTTAAAATATAGTAGACAAAGGTCCATATATATAGTAGTAGGAAATTGGGCCTAAATTAGACCCAAAAAATGCCTGAAAACCCTAGAAGCCGCAACCAGCGCAGGGGTGGTGAGTGACACGGCCCGTGCCGGCTGAGGTGGCCTCGTGCTGGCGTGGTACGTCGGTCCTAGCACAGGCCGTAACCTCATGTTAGCACTATTAGCCTTAGAACATGTCATTCTCATTCGTGGTGACAAGTCCCATGTTAACCAGTGCGGTCCGTCGGTTGGCACTCCATTTTTTATCTTCTGATGCACACCCTGTGTTGTTTGACGTGCCCCGTTGGCTGGAACCTCATTTTGCACAATACCTTGGTGGGCCTCATGTTATTATTCACACTAGGTGGGCTAGTCTTAGAATTTTTTAACTTGAAACGGCTCGGGTCGCTTAAAAACAGAATGTCCCGGTCCTATACTGTGCCGATTTTTAGAGTAAAAAAGTGACTTAGAGTGCACGCCCAGTCGAAACGGGCATGGTTCTTGCTAGAACTTGGCACTGCTCATATCGGGGGAATGGACCATGCCCAGAGCTCCTGACAAGGGTCTTGTCACTTGAAACGGGCCATGCTAGGCCTTACTTTCGTGTTAGCAGTGTGTGGTCCGTGCCGGCCATGGCTGGTTCGGTCGGCTGACTTGTTTGCTCCGTTACAGGTGATCCGTTGGTTCAATTTGGGAGTTCTTGTAGTTGATTTTATAGAAATCGAGAAGAAAAATCTAATGGTGCTAAATTAAAGGGCCGATTCTTCTCAGATATTTCCCATAATTTTATGCTACTCCTAGACAAAATTTCCTAGCTTCGGACTTCGCCTTCTTGAACTTTGAATCCACCTTTCTTGGTACTGGTGGCCATAGACTACCACACTTTGAAGTCTGTAGCCTTCAATCTACTACTATCCTTATGAATGGCCTTCAATATCTTCTACCATCCTTTGTAATGGCCTTCAAATATCCATTACCACCCTCGTGGATGGCCTTCTACAAAAGATAATGAAAAAGTACTAACAAGCAACCTACTAATGAGATCAAAATGGAAGATCTAGGAGCCCGTGAATACAAAGTGTCTATTAGTCCCAATTAAGTCTACAAAATTTGGGATTTTGAAAAGAAAACCAATAATGACCGTCTAAACCCTTTGTCGTGCAAACCTAACTAAAACTAGCAATCAACCAAAAAAAAGATGATAATAAATATGTTATATGCAACGTTTAACTCATGTGTAATGGTGCATATAAATTATGATTAACCTAAATTTGCCACTGCGAATGGAGAAGAGGGAGAATGTCCCAAATGTTGTGCTAAGAGTCCGACCATGCCTCCTATCGTAATCTTACCACCTTTCTTCTTCCCCGGGGCTAAGCATTCTTCCACAAAGATTTCCGCAATGTTGGGGTAAATATTTCCTTCCAGAGTCATCGCTCAGAGAATTTGGACATTCCGTGGAGGCATTGTGAAATCTCTTTGTGACAACATACTCTCATGGATAGGACCCTTTGCACATACCGCAAAGTCGGGTGGACTATTGTGCTACTCTTGGTTAAGTTTCTCCTCTCCATACCCACGAGGTTCCATTAAAAGCTTCTAAAATGAGAAAGATAGTCATTTCCACTAAGTCCTTCAAACTTCCTTTCCATATTTCCATCCAAAAGCTTGGGCGATCTCTCGATGTGTCATCATGTACTCCTAATTATCCAAGTGAAAATGGATAATCCTCCTCCCATCATTGTCTTTTTCTTTCTCTAAGGTTTCCAAAACTCCAAAGTCCACCTTATATAATTCTTGGAATGTATCTCTAAGAAATCCTCTAGGCGTATCCTTCCTAGCAAATAAGTTACAGGCTCAAGTAGGCCTAGAGCTTCCAAGGTCTCCTTGCATGCAAACTTCATTTCAAATATGATCCTCTTTGGGCTATTTAAGTACCTTCATCTTTGGGCCGCACTACCGGAGATATTGGCTAACCCCATGAACTCTTCGACCACAAATGTAGGATTAGGAAGAAGGGAAGCCGTCGGCTCTTGTCTCTCAACTGTGGCCGACTTCTTCCCCTTTTCACCATGGGAAGTTCCTTTTATGGCCTACTCCTCTTTGCAACCATTATATCACAACAAGAAGAATATAGTAATGGCAAGAATATTCAAGCATATGCATCAAGTATCATTCAAGAAGAACACTCTTCCTAAATGGCCAACACATCACAAATCACACTATTTCAACACAAAGGTTATTCAATCAATAATCATTCTTCCTAAACAACCTACGCATGGAAAATCATATCACCTCATCAATAAAATCATTCAATCAAGAATCATTCCTCCTAAACAACCACAACAATAAAAATCATATCAACAAAGTATAAGAACCATACACTTCCCCCACACGTAATTCAATATAAGATCATTCATATAACCCACATACTTCTCCAAAAACACTTCAAAATTTAAAAAATTATGCCTCCCATTAAAAAAATATCATGCTAAAAAAATAAGTAAACACAAGGTTCAAAAAGTTACTTGGAATTTGGAGCTAAGAGCTGAAAATCCACACAAAAATAAGAAAAAGTGCTAATCTTTTGGAGAAAACTGCCTCAATTTTTGAGTTTTTCCAACGTGAAGTGTGAGTGAGTGTTTTGGAAGTGTTTGAAATGGGGTAGGTGATTCTTATGGATGTGGGGATGTGTTATGAGTTTAATTTCAGCAAATCATGTTCCTCTAAAGGGGGGTTGTTTAGGAGGGAGGTACGAGGGAGAAATGGGTGGTCTAGGTGAAAATAGAAACTTTAGGGGACAAAAGTATCACTTAATTAATTCCAAAGGAAGGTGGTGATATTTAGTATAGTACTATTTACATCAACAATCCTAGGGAATAAAGGATATGCTGAATCAATGGGCCAAAAAATAATGTTTGGCTAAAAATTTGTGAATTTTGAAAATATGCTTTTTTGCCCCATCTACAGCATGGCACGAGGTGGTGACACGGTTCTTGCCACATGATAGCTTCGTGCTAACCCTGTCTAACACGAGCCAGCCTCGTGCTGACCCTGTCTAACACAAGCCAGCCTCATGCTAACACCTATCTAACACAAGCCAGCCTCGTGTTGACTCTCTCTAACACGAGTCGTGCTGTTACATGGCCATGTTTCCCTGGTGCCTCCTTTTTTTGAAAAAGTTTTCACCCAACAAGTTCTATTCCCTTCCAACCAAAAAACACAATACTAGATCTTAGATTTAACAATCAACAATAATTTCACACCAAGATCCTTTGTCACACACAAAAACATGCAAAATCTAACTACCAAAAGAAAAACATCAAAGCAAAGAAAGAAAAAGTACCGTATTTTTTTTATCATTCTCACGACTTATTTTTCATGCATTTCAATTAAAAAGAGCCCACTATTGGGTCTCTGGAGCCACCATCGTCAACTCCACCCACGATGACATTCTTTTGGAGAAGTCTCCAAAAAGTGTCATCCTTACCTTTATGCGTTTTGCTCACCATAGAGAGTGTATGTCCATTCTTGACCTACTTTGAATCCCTAGCTATATCTTTGGGTTTAAGAGGTGGTCGAGGAGATTTTACTTCCTCGCCACTCTCCATTAACCAGTGTAAGTTAGTGAGCATATAAAAACAATCCATCATAGAAGTATCATCACTAAAGTCATGCATAACATAGGTATCATCAACATGGTCATCACTATTGAAGCTTAAGATATGGTTTCGCTCAAAAATCTCTTCAAGACCATCAATGGACTTATATAAACACTCATCATCACTAATCAATCAAGAGTTATCGTGTTTAACAAGTTTATCACATAGAGATATGCCTTTGCACATAAGAGAGGAAATAGGTGAATCATGATTAGATTTATAGATCTCAAATCCCACCATATAAATGCCATCCTCTAGAGTTAGTATCCCCAAATGAACATGTATCTTAGTCCTTGATGTTTTTAGAAAAGGTCTCTCCAATAGAATTGGGGGCACACCACCATCGTGCACTACATCAAGGGCATAGAAGTCCGCCTGAAACACTAACTTTCTTACTTTAACCCTAACATCCTTAACTATGCCTATAGGGATAGATTGTGAATGATAGGTTAGTTGGACAGTTACCCTAGTTTCCTTAAGTTCACCTATATCTAGGCTATCATAAAGGATAAAATTAATTACATTAACATATTAACCCAAATCAACCATAGAATTTTTCACCAATTTACCACCTAAGGAATTAGGAATTTGAAAACATTCCGGGGTCATCGCATTTCTTAGGAAAGTTCTATTGAAATAAAGTAGCCACTCCCCCCATTTTCAATTGGCCTACTTTCTTAGTTAGTTTATTCCTCTTATTAGTACATTTATTTTTTTAAATTTAGCATAAGATGGAACATGCTCAATCATATCCAAGATAGGAATGCTAACCTCGACTTTCTCAAAGGATTTGCGAATGTGTGCCTCATTAGTTTCCACCTTTGGCCTTCCTCTAAGTGCATTAGGTAAAGGTGGTGGACGGTTCACCCTCACCTCGGTGAAGGGAAGCTCTTTGGAGGGTTCCTCATCTACAACCATCTCACGCTTCTCCAAGTTAGTCTTGTTGCCTTCCACTATCAAATAATGTTCTTGCAAGACTTCCTTTTCGGGCTCGCGCACTTCCTTCCCGCTTCTTAGCTTTAATGCACTAACATTCCTTGGATTGGGAAGGCAACTTTCTTGAATATCTAGCCTCAATTTGGCTCATCGAAGTGGGAAGTTAGTGGACTTGGATTTCGAGATTCTTGATGCTCAAAAAGGATCTAGTGCTCTTTAATTTATCTCTTTGTCCGCTCCACGAACACATCACTTTTCATTATCAATTGAGCTATAGCATCAAAGATCTCCTCTCACCCAGGCTTGTACAAGGCGGAATTGTTGTTGCAAGACCCTTATCCTCTCAGGTAGGGTTGAGGTTGAGGTTGAGGTTGTCCACCTAAGTTATACCCTTGTTTCTCCTCATGCCAACGGAAGTTGGGGGTGATTGTGGTATCGATGATCGAAGGTATTTGTGTAGGTATCTTGTCTATCTCATCCTTGGTTCCCTCGAAACCTTTGTTGTTGTCTCCTAGAAAATTGTTGTCTATTTCCACTATTTATATTCAACGCCTTTACTTATTCAAAGTATTTCACTACTTGCGAATGAATATCAGTAGTATGATCAAGACTAAATTTTCCATACACCTTGACTTGAGTTCGCTCATTTATAAATTCTTTTATCATCGAGACAAGTGCTTATACTTGCTCTTCCAATTTGAGAGATTGAGCCGGCTCATCTAAAGTTTTCACACGGGATCGGGTGCCAAAATGCCTTGTCCCATTGGCCATTTCCTCGAACAATGCAACTGCATCCTTTAGACTCTTTTTGGCTATTGATCCATTGCATGCCGCATTAACCATTCTCATGTTCTTGTCACAAAGGCCTTTGAAGAAGTAGTACCCCTAATCACCTTCTTTGAATGGATTTGTAGGGAATACTTGCCAAAAATCTCTTGAACTACTCCCAATACTCATAAAGGGACTCATTCGCCGATTGAAAAATGTTGGAAAGCGACTTCTTTAGACCTACAGACTTGGAAGCCGGAAAGTACTTTTCAATGAACCTCCGCTTCATGTCCATCCAAGAAGTGATACACCTGAGTGGAAGATAATATAGCTAATTCTTAGCTGCATCCCGCAATGAGAAAGGAAAGAATATCAAGTTGTAGTCTTCTTCCAAAACTCTAGGTGGCTTCATGTTGCTGCATACTAGGTGAAACTCAGACATGTGCTTGTCCGGGTCTTCACCGGCCATCCCATAGAAAGTAGGTAAGCATTGAATCATGCCGCTCTTCAACTCACAAGTCACCTCTGGTGGCAAAGGTGGGAAGACGATGCATAGGGGTTAATTCTTCAAGTTTGGAACCATCAACTCCCTAAGTGTGAAATTGTCCTCCGCCATTTCTACAGTCTCCTCAACTAAAATAGTCGACTCTTGTGGAACCCTAACTCTTGCTCTCTGTCTACTTCTTCTCCAACCACCGGCATTTTCTGTTAGATAGTGTAGAGTTCCTTAGTTCATGGTATGGGTATGTACCATAAACTAGAAACTAAACACTGCCCAACTAAGAGAAACACTAGCACAGGGATTATAAGTAAATAGACTAGCAATCACAAAGGCTCAACACTAACAACCAACCAAAGAAAACAGACAAAAATAAAAATAGCACTAACTACTCAACTAACGAGCTATGAAAGTTAACAATTAATTCTTTAAACTAACATCCCCGGCAGTGGCAGAAAAATTTGATGCATCTCCCCGTGGTGTCGTTAAACTCATGGAAAGGGCTTATGGGATCAAAGATAAGATTTATAAAGTTACTTCCATTCCTACTACTAAACTACCATAGGGTATATAGCGGCAGGACCGGTGTTATCCACAGAGATTCTAGGAAATTAAAATTTAACTACGCAAAGCCGCGATCAGATCATCATTCCGATCACGTGTCAGGAATAGCTAATGTTGCAAAACAGGTTTTTGGGGTGGTTTTTATCTAACTACAAGCATACAAGAACACAAGAGTAAAACTATATATCGCTAGCACTTGGGGAACATTTGTGTAACATGTCTGATTAATGACTTATATCCTTGATTCTATCACTTATAAGAGATATAAACCTATCATATGCCAATGTCACATAGTGTGAGGATAGCTAGGTATTTTCCCAAGCCTGTCACACAAGTTACATTCGCTACCAGTACATGTTTATCACACTGCCTTTGTAACTAGGGATGCACTCCAATCCAATCCTTCCGACTCTGCATTTCATCCTCATCATCTCACTTCCAATGCTGACACGCCCTCGATTAAAGGAACAATTCCTTTCGTAGGTAGTAGCCGTTAGATATGAAAGTAAGGATAATACATCCCGGGCACTCTACTATGGATACCAATCTCTAGGCCTAGAGAGGCAAAAGATTTGGCATCTTGTGATGACTCCAGAGATGACACAACCTAGTCGCTACAAAAACCACGCTAATCTATCGAGGTAAGCCAAGGGCTTCCCCTTGTTAGGGATTAGTCTAGCGCCCCCAACATACAATTCCTCACACGACCCGCCAATTATAATTACAATTTAACCAATTGGAATGATACTCTCAAGGTAATATGATGAGGCATAATTTTAATGTTTTCTTAGTACAATTAACATCCTTTTTAGCGTGTGTTGTTAGTGGTTAGTTAGATAATTAGGCATTTTACAAAATAGGGGTTTAGAATCACCTTGTGTGGTAATTTTTCCTCATCTCCCTAGTTTGTAAGCATGTGGTGTCTAACGTGTTCTACCTTTATTATTTGGCCAATTTATGTATGTTTTATGAGATTATTTGGAGACTATCATGAAGAAAGCCATTCGCATGGATAGTAGAAGATTAAAGAAGGCCATTCACAAGAATTTTAGAAGAAGGAAGACCACTTACAAAGTGCTAGAAAATAAAGTGAAGAAGGAGAGCAAAGTAAAGGGTGAAGAATGATCTAAGTTTTGAAGTAGAGTTTTGAGACCAATACGAGAAGAACCAGCCTCCAAGGGTGGTGCCATTGGATTTTTATTCTCAAGTACTATAAAAACGACTGCATGAACTCCCAAAACGGATCAACGGTTCACCCGGAGGAAGTGAAACAAAATTGGTCTGATTTCTGTCACGACTCACGAATTTGTGTCGCGACTCGCAAACAAGAATTTACTGGAAGCTGATTTTTCAATACTGTAGTGTCGTGAACCACGAGGAAGGTGTCTCGGGTCGTTAAAATCTCCCTACAACTTGCTTTTTTACTCCCCTTTTTCTTGTACTATAAATAGCACTTCATCCACTCATTCCTTAGCTCTCTAAGCCCGACTTGGGGTCTCAAAACTCTAGTTTTTCTTCATACTTTCTTATCCATGAATTCTTGTAGATTTATTATGGTTTTTCATTATCTTGGTTAGTTTTCTCTTTGGGAGCAATTGATTGAGACTTCCTTGCTAATATCTTGAGAATAATTTCTATCTATCTATTGCTTTCTCTATTGGGCATTTATGGAGCTTTGAATGTTGGTTTTTGATATGATTAATTTTGTTGGAAGTTTGAGAATATGAATTTCTTGTATGATTGCTTGTTAGAGTTGGGAAAAATAGCTAAGTTTCCCCTCCTTTGATATGGAATCAAAGAGCATGAGTTAGAGCTTCTAATTGGGTTGATGATGTGATGATTACTAGATGAATGTGATACTGTTGAAATCTTTGTCATGTTTTTTTAGGTTGTAAATAGTAGAGGTCTATGAACGTTGAACGTTCTTGACTAATCTTGTGTAAATGTATGAATTGGTTCAATGCTTAGACACGGTGTAGTGTTTATAAGTGTTACTAAACTTGTTGATTCTTCATACTCAATGCCATTAATGGGGTATCTTTAGCCGTTTCTCGACTAAATGGGTCATTAGTGAGGTTTAGCAAGAGATGTCGAATTTACTCTTGTAAACTACTATAAAGGTAGCTTAGAAAATTTATCTTCACAACAAGTAGTTAAAGTTGTGAATAGGTTGTAGATTCAAGGACTAAATAAGAGGCTTGGAAGTGGAAATCAATTGCCCCCAAGGCTTTGTATTTTTTAGTTTTTATCCTTTTTATTAGTTTGTTGCATGATTAGCATAGTTACTTAACCTTGCTAGTTATCTTGTCTTCACTTTCATAACTTAGGAAAAACCAACCAAAAACAACCCTCTTTACTTGCTTTTGCATATCTATATCTAGGCATATATCAACCCTTATATGCATGAACTCTTAGGAAAATTCCTCTTCTTCGTGGACGACCCTGATTTGCCACTACCTACTTAATTGTATTTGGTAAGCATTTAGGGGTTATAAATTTTATTTTTGAGAGGTACGATGACGACCTCCCATAATATGAACGAACTCATCCCCTCTGTACTCTTGAACCTACAATATCCATAATTAAATACTCCCAAGATGGCAATGAAGCCTAGCATGATATTATACTACACATGATGTAGGGATGCATCATAAAGCATGGCATATCATAAATCTCATAAGAATATAAAAGCCTAAATCAAGCACAACAATTCAAAGGAAATAACGATGGGAAAATCTAAGAACCTCAATAAGTTAACATCTAGTCATGAATACAAATATATATCCCCAAGAAAATTATTTTACACCCTAAGCATTGAATCTGATGAGACGTCAAATGCATGTATTTTCAGGAGCATTTAGCATCTCTTTTGTCATCATTTTGTTGGAAGATCGCTAGATTTAGGTAGGTTTGGGGGTTGGATGACCGTTTTTGATTTTTCATATCTAAATCCTTCTTTTCATAACCTACTTTGAATCTAATGGAATTGTATCCTTATGAGCGGTGTGCTCATCTCTTTTTAGCACATTTGAAACTCATATTTGTAATAGATTAAGCTTTTATGTAAGAATAATGGATGCT
>JAULKM010082686.1:969-27514 GCA_032355605.1 Rubia tinctorum
TGCCAAAAGAAAAAAGAAAAAGCAAAATATACTAAAAACATCTATAAAGTTAGCCCCCCCCCCCCCCCGAATTCAAAAACTAAACTATGTTCGGACATAGTTTGTACAAATGCTTCAATCATGTTCAGAGACTATAATCAATGCTTCTATCTGAGCTTTCTCAGCTTCAATTTTTGCATTTTCTCCCTCCAAAGCTTCTATCTGAATTGTGATAGCTCCCAACCTTTCATAGCCATCAGCTTGCCTTGTTTATCATCACCGGAAGAAGTAGAAGCTGAGGCCTTGGGGTTCCAAGGAAGATCCTTAACATCTTCATCCCAAAAGTCTTCTTGTTAGGCTTGAGAGTCTCAATCTTCACAATCTCATCTTCAAGATACTCCTTCATTTTTGCATTCTTAACCAATGCATAAATGAGTCATGGGTATACTAAAGCATGTGTGGTCTTGGGAGAGATGGCTTATCTCACTATTCTTTGTTGTATGAACAACCCCAGATTGATGGGCTTCTGTGTTCCAACACAGTACAACAATTTTGCTATTTCCTTGGTGAGAGCAGTGATATTGATCGAAGGCATCCAACAATTCACAGCAATCTGATAAAGTCCAAAAATCTAGACAAAACACATGATGCCTGGGAATATCCAGTTGTTGGCCGCTCACATTTATAACCCCCAAAAATTTCAGCTAGAATTTTATTATCTGTAACCCCCAACTCTTCCAAGAAAACTCATCAAAATCCGGGGTTTTAAATCCCAGCAATATGTTAATCTCTCAGGAAGAAAAATATATAATTTTCCACCTCACATATAATCTATTATACCATGGGGAATCCTCTTCCATATTACCAGCCATCATATTGCAATACACCTAACACACTAGTTGATTATTGTACTCATCATACAGAGTACCAGCTATTTTAATCCCAATCATCTCCACAAAATCTGAAAAACCACTAGATCAGTATGCCTCGAGATCTACTAATCTCTCAGGAATAATATTCCTTTGAGAAAAAAATCTTCAACATCTCCTCACAATCATTATCATAAAACATAGTGGAGATAGCATCACTTACTAGTGGTCGAGGCTGTGTGGACTTCTTCTTGGGTGATAAATCAGTAACATCCTTTTTGTTTTTCTTGGCTGGTTGAGATAACTCAAATGTTGGCTCCTTCCTCTTTGCTTTCCTCGGCTTGGTCTGGATGAACTCATCCAAGACCTCATCACTGGAATAGATCAGATTTGGTTCCTGTGTTGGAACATGCTCTGACTCAGGTGCTACTTCCTCTCCCTGCTCAGTCTCATGTGTTCCAACCCACTCAGTTTCATCAGATTCTTCAACCTCCATTGTTGTAACATTTTTTTTGCCTCTGAGCAGTTTCCAGGTGCATTATCTCATCCTTATCAGCCTCTATTATGAAAACATCTCCCCCTCTCTTCTCAACCTCAGAAATCTCAACATCATCATAAGCATCTTCCATCTGGTAATCTCGGTCTCCCATATTATCACCATTAAAACCCAGTTCCGGTTCATCAACCTCCATAGCATTCTCATGTTCTTCTTCCCGGTATGTTGGAACATACCCAGCTTCTTCTCCTTCTTAAATATTAGAAAGAACAATCACTATGGGCTTTATTGCCCTGCGTTCTTCATACCTTGTTGCAACCACTAAATCATATGGAAGAATCTTCATCTGATCAGAAGACCTGATCACCTCCAATCCTTCAACTTTACTTTCCTCTATCTCCTCAATATGAACATAAATAGGGCCAAGAGAATAAGAAAATACATGGAACATATCCTTCCCTCTATGTATGACGTAAGCACCTCTCAACAATCTAGGGTTATAATTTCAACATCTTCCAAGTCCCCTATGTCTCCAGTCAATAACTCCTTAATATCAATATCTAAGAACTTTCCTTCTAGTTTATTAAATTTAATTAAATCTATGGAGACTCTATTTTCCTTCACATATTGAAATAATTTATCCATATACTCATACTTTCTACCATCCTAGATTATATGAGGAGTATCGGGATCAGTTACCTTCTGATAATGAGACTTTCCTTTGCTAGGAGCTGCATTCTTCTTTTCTTTGACATTGGAGGTGACCAATGGAGGATGAACATTCTCTTGGTTTCTTCTCTCGGCCATAGGTCTAGTTGTGCTTGGGATGTTATTTCGGGAGGAAGAATTTTACAGTGAGCAAACTTGGTAGAAATCACACCTATCTTGGCAATATTCTCTCCACAATAACTTCCAAATTTCAAAAAATGATAGAGAGGAAGGAGTATGGTAGCTGAAAAAGAGGGAATGTGGAGAGATGGGAAAAAGAGGGAATGTGGAGAGAT
Source organism: Rubia tinctorum (assembly GCA_032355605.1). NCBI lineage: Eukaryota > Viridiplantae > Streptophyta > Magnoliopsida > Gentianales > Rubiaceae > Rubia > Rubia tinctorum. Next base: position 3,318 of record JAULKM010082686.1, read on the forward strand.
GGGAAAAAGAGGGAATGTGGAGAGATGGAAAGAATTTAAATCAAAATTAACTTCTACCTTTTTCACCTGTCAAACCGTGTAACTTTTTTCCATTTCCAAGACACATCATTACCTTTCTTCACTTGTCAACTCATGTCAAACTCCTTGAACTTCCAACATAGCTTCCCACCTTCTAATTTTAATTGTTTCTTTCTAATTTTTGTGTTTTTCTGAATTTATTTACACAAAAAGAATAAAACAGAAGAAGTTTTAAAAAAACTGTACAGAGACAATTAGGGAAATACCTCCTACCCTACACACACCTAGGTGTTGTCTGAGAAATTCAAAAGTTCCAGTGTCCAACGACTTAGTGAATATATCTGCATACTGCTCACATGTTGGAATATAAGCCACCACAACCTCCTTTCTTTTAACTAGATCTCTAATAAAATATGTTTGATGTAAATATGCTTTGTTCGTAAGTGTTGAACTGGATTCTTAGAGATGTCATTTGCATTTTTGTTGTCACATAAAATCTTTAGAAGACCTTGTTGATTTCCATAACCATTCAACATTTGTTTCATCCATAACAATTGTGCACAACAGCTTCCAGCAGTAAAATATTCAACTTCAACAAATGATAAGGAGATTGAATTTTGATTCTTATTGTACCAGGAGACCGAATTCATGCCAATGTGGAAACAACCACCAGTAGTACTTTTACGATCATCTGCATTACCAGCCCAATCAAAGTCACTATAGATAATTAGACACGAATCTTAATTCTAAGAATACCAGATTCCATAATCAGAAGTCTCACTAACATATCGAATAACTCTCTTTACTACAGTCAAATGAGATTCTTTTGGATAAGCCTGAAATCTTGCACACACACCTACACTGAAACATATAACTGGTCGATTGGCTATAAGATACAGAAGACTCCCAATCATACTTATGTACAATTTCATATCAACTGCAATACATTTCTCATCCTTCGCCAATTTTCCGCAGTCGCCATTGGATTTCGTACAGATCGAGAACTACTAAGTCTGAATCTATTCACCATATTCAAGTAATACTTACTATGATTTATGAACATGTCATTCTTTTCTTTCTTTACCTGAAGTCCTAGAAAATATGTGAGTTCTCCAACCATGGTCATCTCAAACTCAGCTTGCATCAATGATAAAAAAATCTTGTAACATAGATGTTGAAGTAGAGCCAAACACAATATCATCCGCATAAATTTGAGCAATAAAAAACTTTGAGGATTTATTAAGCACAAATAAAGTACGATCTACTCCCCCTTGATGATAATTTTTCTTAAAGAGAAAGTTATTTAGTAGCTCATACCATTCTCTAGGTTCTTGTTTCAGGCCATATAGTGCCTTCTAAAGTCGATACACGTGATGTGGATAGTGAGGATCTTCAAATCCTTTAGGTTGTTCCACATACACCTCTTCATTAACCACTTCATTCAAAAAAAGTACTTTGATGTCCATCTGGCATAATGTAAAGCTCATAGTATAGGCAATAGTAAGTAAATGCAAATAGATTCTAACCTTGCAACTGGTGCAAAAGTATCATCAAAATTAACTCCTCAACTCCTTCAACCTGAGTAAATCCTTAAGCAACCATTTTTGCATAATTACGAGTAATCTGACCATCGGCATCAAACTTGTTCTTGAAGATCCACTTTGTGCCAATAACATTTACCCTTTTCGAACGAGAAGTGAGATACCATACATCACTGCGTTCAAATTTCCCAAGTTCTTCATGCATTTTCGCAATCCAATATTCCTCATATAATGCTTCCTTGTAGTTCTTTGGTTCAATAAGTGCGATGAAACATTGCAATCTGGCCAGGTCTCTGTAGTTTACTCGAGGGATTGATTGGGTTCTCCTTGTGGTAGGTTTCGATACCACCTGTGTTGGAACATGACATGTTGTCGTGGGAGAGGGTGTTCAAATATTCTTTTCTACTTAAGAATCAGGAGGACTTTCTAATTGCTCAGATGTTCCAAAATAGTCTGGCTGCTCAGGCGGATCGTGCTGTGTTGAAATGTGATCTTCGACTGGTTAATCTTCTCTATTACTTGAATCTTGTTTATCATCAGAATCATCCTCAACAACATTTATGAACTCCATAAGAGAATTTATTTGAAGATTATACATACAATAAGCATGATTGTTTATAGAATACCCAAGAAATATCCCAACATCATTACGACTGTCGAATTTTCCAGTTGATCTCTATATCTGAGAATGTAACACTTGCTTCCAAACACAAACGTTTGGCATCCTTCCATTCCAAATATCGTATGATGTTTTGCTGGTGAATCGATGGAGATACACACGATTTATTGTATAACAAGCTGTATTAACAGCTTATGCCCACCATTTTTTGTGTATTTCTTTTTAAGCAAGCATGACTCAATCCATCTCCTGAAGTGTCCTATTCTTTATTTCTACAATGTCGTTCTGCTGAGGAGTGATTGGAGCAGTTAATTCATGTTGAATACCAACTTCATCACAGAAATCACTAAACTGAGAATTTCAAATTCCCTTTCGTGATCACTTCTATTTCTGACAATCTTTCCTACGGGACTTCCTTTCTCTGACTGTAATATTATCACCAGGCTTCTAAAGACATCCATACTATCTTATTTTTCTTGTTGGCTTGGTCCACACACAATACCATTTTTTCTCGTAAGTGTAGGCATTCCTCGTACTACCTTCAAGTTGGTAATTTTTACCAAGGTTTTGTAGTTGATATGGCCAATCTTCCTATGCCACAAAGTGCCTTCATTTTGCTTTGAACACCGACATTTTACTTCTTGTTCCAAGAGATAACAGTTGTCTGATTATTGAATGCCAAAGAGAAGTTTATCTTTTCCATGTCTAAAAAAAATACATTTGTCTTAATTTCTGACCATCTTTGATCGTTGGACCTTATCTATGTTAGAACATGCAGACAGTTGTCGTCCATTCATAATGTCTCTGAATAATCTAAGATATTGTTCGTCAGTATGGCATTGATACATGCAGTAGCTACAGATGGGAGATTTTTGTTGATGAGTCTTGATAACCTTTCTTTTTATCTCTTAAACCTCTGCCTTGAGATTTGCTGTGTTTCCTGAAGGATTGTCATACCCAATTCCTTGTCGATCTCCAAAGATCTTTCCCATGGTCAGAATGTCATCAAGTTTTGCCTTACCAGTGTTTAACTTGGTTATTGTTGCTTCTGTCATCTCTGCTCTCTCAGTCGTGGAACGCAGACTCAATTTCAATTCATCAATTTCATTCTTACGTTCATCAACCAGGACTAACAATTCCTTCTCCGTCTCAGCCAATTGATTTTTCTCCATCCCAAGGATTTGTTTGTGTAAATAACTTTTAGCCACTTATCATACTTTTTTTTCATATGCAGTGTAGATCTCTTCATCACTCATAGTTTACCATTCATCATCACTGGAGGTATCGTCAGAACCTGTGTTGGAACACATAGTCTTTTTTTCTGTTGGAACGTATGTCATCAACATCTGATTCATCATGAAATTTCGCTCCAAATGCGACATAGTTGCTTGTAAGTTCCTCTTCATCTTTCTCTTCTTCTTGATCCTCACTCTATGAGGTGACATACGACCTCCCTTGCTTCTTTCGAGTGTTAGAAAAATTTCAGTCTGGATGTGTCCAAAACCTTCACATTCTCTACATTGAATCGTTCCTGACTATTTTCCTTCACCACCTTGATTTTTAGAGAACTGCTGATTTTCTTGTCCCGTGTGTGTTCCATGATTATTTCCAAAATTTTATGCTCGAGGTTTGTTTCCGCCAATTCTATCGTGTGATTTCTTGTTTACCACTTTTTTAAGCATTCTTGAGAAATTCTTTGTGATGAGAGCAAGTTCTTCAATACCATCATCACTATCAGATTCATGGTTGTCCGGTGATGACGATGCTTTGAAGGCCAACTCCTTATGAGTTTTCTTTGCAGGTTGTTCCATTGTCATCTCACATGTATGTAGTGATCCTATTAGCTCATCCAATGTCATAATAGCTACATCTCTAGCTTCCTCTATTACTGCAACCTTCATTACATATCTTTTGGGCAGTGATCTCAAAGTCTTCTTCACCAACTTTGATTCTTTATAGACCTTTCCCAGTTGATATGCCATATTGGAGATGTCTCTGAGTTTTTCATTAAATGTGGCAATCGTATCATCCTCCTCCATTTTTAATTCTTCAAACTTTGTAGCCAACATTTGTAATTTGGATTCACGTACACGACATATTCCTTCATGCATAGTCTGCAGAATATCTCAGGCCTTCTCAGCCTGATGACACGTAGAGATGAGTTCAAACTAATTTTCATTCACCACAATGAAGATAGCATTTAATCAGTTCATCTGGAGACCATGATGACTTATCTTTGAGCTTTTGTTTACTTGAACTTGACTCTCTATCTTTCTTCTTCGAGCTAGATTAATCATCTCCAGTTGGATGTTTCCATTCGGTTTCAACATAGTACCAAGTCAGCTTATCCAGTGAGTTAATAAAGACTCTTATGTGTGCCTTCCAATAATTGTAGTTTGTTCCTTCCAACAGTGGTGGTCGAGAAACAGAAGCTCCTTCTTTGGTTGCCATGGTAAAACTGGATCACATTTTCCTTGACGCAACCAAGGTAAGAATAAGTGACCAAGCTCTAATGCCAAATGAAATTTTGGTTTCACCTATTTAGCTTATTTATTAAAGTTGTGGTCCAACATAACCTATCTAACCAAGCATGTAAAAATAACACAAGAGCAACAAGACTTGGTAACGCAGTTTGGTGAAATCCACCTACATTTGCGGGGTCTAGCCTAGTTCATAATGAATCAACTAATCAGAAGAATATAGTACAAAGTTCATCATACATCTTCTAATTATTAACCTGTGAATTCTGCAAGCTCCCCTTGCTACCGATCAGCCTTGATCAGACTCTCTCGGACCTCGAAACTCATTGACACTAGATTTCCTCCTCCCGAGGACTTAAGGATACGTTCTGTACTAATCAACAGGTCATGGTATATTGGAACATAAGTATGCTAGCTCTCGCAAAAACTTTCTGAAAAATATAAAATCTGAGTGCAGATTTTCTTAGGATGTCTTTGTTATGCTACCAACATTTTATCACATAAAGATAAGTTCAGCCCAATAGCTTTTCCTTGCATATTTGTTGGATATCAAGTCAATCAAAAGGCATATAAATTGTTTGATTTAGTACATCATAAGGTGACAATCACCAGGGATATTCTGTTTAAGGAATCAGTTTTTCCTTTTAAATAAAATCTGTCTACTTACATTCAAATAAAAGGTTCCATAAAGACAGATCATGCCTTTTTATTATGCATATTCTACTGTTCCGATTATTTGTGATCAAACTGATCTGAATAATAACAACAGTTTTCTGAATAATCTTAATACTCATTGTTTTTTTAAAAAAAATACACCAGATAGAAATCACATGCATCAATTAGACACATATTATGATTCATCACATGATTACTCAGAACCTAGCCCACTAACAGATAAAACTGATCCAATTCATTCCCACCATAATAATCATACTCCACTCCTTCAACACAATACGAATCACATATCTCCATCCCAACCATTTCAACCTAATCCTTCATCACAAACCTTGCCACGTAGACAAAGCACCAAAATGAAATTAGAACCAAAATGGATGCAGGATTTTGTTGTAAACACAACTCATTTATTACCATCCTTTTCTCCTGCACATGTGTATTTCTTGGCAAACCTTTTGAGGATTCCAGAATCTCATTCCTATAAGCAGGAAAGCAAGAATGAGTAGTGGGTTAATGCAATGCAGCTGGAACTTAATGCATTTGAATCTAATGACACTTGGGACCTTGTCAGTTTCCCTGCTGAAAAAAGAGCAATTGGCTCTAAATGGATATACAAGGTGAAGTATAATAAGGATGGTTTTGTGGAAATATTCAAAGCCAGGTTAGTGGCAAAAGGATTCACTCAAATAGAGGGCAAAGACTATTAGGATTCCTTTTCTCTGGTGGCTAAACGAGTCACAATTAGAATTTTTTTTGTCCATTGCTGCAGCAAAATTTTGGTACATTCAACAAATTGATGTAAACAATGCTTTTCTGCATGGATTTATACATGAATATTTGTATTTGAAACCTCCTTATGGTTATTTGAGAGCCAAGCCTGGACGGGTCTGCAAACTGAAGAAATCTCTATATGGCTTGAAGCATGCATCTAGACAATGGAATGCAGAATTCACCAAACATTTGGCTTCTTATGGTTTGATTCAATCTAAGAACGACCATTTTTTATTTTTGAAGTTTTCAGGTTCCATCAGTTTCGCCTTAATAGTGTATGTCGATGATGTCTTGATAGCCAGCAATTCTGAGCAAGCTATCTCTGATCTCAAGCATTATTTGCATAGGATTTTCACTATTAAAGATCTGGGAAAGGCCAAATACTTCTTAGGCATTGAACTAGCACATTCTCCTAATGGTCTTTTTCTCAACCAACATTAGTACATCAACATAATTTCTTATCTTGGTCTCAGTTCTGCAAAATCACATGCATCACTTCTTCTAGCAGATTAGACATCTCTTAATGAGAAATCTCATTTGTTGCATGATCCAGGTCCATTCAGGAGGTTAATTGGCAGATTATTATATTTGGGCTTCACAAGACCAGATATTACATTTTCTGTTCATCAACTTAGCCAATTTGTCCAGAAACCAGCTGAACATCACTGGAATGAAGCGTTACACATTGCTAAATATCCGAGAGGGTGTGCTCAGTTTGGGATTTTTTTCCCAGCACAAGATGATATTTCCATAAGTGCATTATGTGATGCAGATTTGGTGACTTGCAAAGTTAATCAACGACCAGTCATTGGTTACTGTGTGTTCATTGGTTCTTCACTCATCTTGTGGAAGTCCAAGAAGCAGCATACCGTGTCCCGTTCTTCCGTTGAGTCTGAATACAGAAGTGTAGCTATGACAGTTGCTGAATTAAAGTGGATTTCCTTCTTGCTCGGAGACTTCCAAATTCCTTGTCCATTACCAATCCCTGTTCATTGCGATAATACTGCTGCTCTCCAAATCACAGAGAATCTAGTTTTCCATGAAAGATCGAAACACATGGAGATCGATTGCCACTTTGTTAGGGATGCTTATATTTCAGGCTTTATTGATCATTTACATGTGTTCTCCCAACATCAGTTGGCTGGTGGATTTACTAAATTACTACCAGCTACTTCTCTTTATCATTTACTCTTCAAAATGGGTTTTTGTTCACCACAAGAATCTTCATTTTGAGGGGAGGGTGTAGAGAATACACTGAAATCAGCCTAGATATTTACACTATAGCTCTAGCTTTCTATTTTTCAGTTGGAATTAGTTAGACAGTTAGTAATTGTTTATTTAGTTAGCATTCTTCCTATATATAGATGAATGTACAGTTGTTGGTATTCACATTTTTCATATTCCTATTGAGAGATCAGAAAATAGTTTCCTCCCAAAACCGTTTGATTCACTTTCAGTTTTATGAGTTTTCCTTCTCAGGGACGAGTAAAAGTTTACTACAGGACATCCAATAAATGTTAACACTCGTGCCCGTCAGGCTTCAGAAGTCAACTAACGAGTGCCTCATGTGCTGTCCATAAACTCTTAATGTAGTTTACGTGCTCCCAGGTCAAGATATTGATCGAATTACTTAAGCAACTAAATTCATCCTCCAGCTGCAAATTGCCAGGACCCTGATGGATAATGGCAAATTGGTAAAAAAACCTGTAGGCACACATCATCATTTTTAATAATCCTCGAGTATTACCCCATTAATCTGTGTTTCAGCAACTATGTATATAAATACCGAACCTTGACAAGGGAAGAAATTATAAGTACTTGTGCATGAGTAGCATTCAACTTGTGAAAAACAAAACATGAGTTTGCAGAATCTTGATCATCAAAATGGCAATGTTGATTCTAAGAGTCATAGTGATTGCAGTTAAGTTTGTGAACATGGCTATGGCTGCGAAGCACGAGGTTGGACCACCAAATGGTGGATGGGATCTCAACACAGCATTTCAGACGAGGGCTAATAACGTCAAATTTATGACCGGAGACACCATAAGTGAGTATAATGCCTATCAAGATCTACACTTCTCCCTCTATCCCAACTCAAACCGTGTCGAATTATTTTTTCATTCAAAGTTGTCGTACTTTGACTACATATTTGAATGGATATATGAGCAATAATATTATCGAGATATTTTGTTAGATTTTTCGTAACATGTAGTTTTTTTCATATGTCATCACTAGACATAATTACATATATTTACAATCAAACATGATTACTGGAGATCGTGAAAAGGATTATGTACAAAACTGATGAATGTTTCTGATTCTTATTGTAGCTTTTGTGTATGGGGCACCACACAGTGTCCTGGAAGTTACAAAGACAGATTACGATGGTTGCAGGCCAATGCTTCAATATCATCCGATTCCATTGGCAAAACCGTCATTTCACTGAATTCCATTGGGAACAACTACTTCATTTGTAGAACTACTATGCACTGTGACAGAGGAATGAAAGTGGTTATCACATCTGTCGCTGCACCGGCGGTGCCACCAAGCAACACCACCCCATCACTTCCACCAGCCGCCACTCCGACCCCGTCCTTGTCGGCGCCGAAATGCACTTTGTAAAGTCTTGCATTAATTATTATGTTAGAATTTGTGAAATAAATTTGAAAAGAAAACATTTCCATGTTGGAACATACTGAAAGCTGAGGGTTTGATTGATGGCAGAATATTGCGTTATATTGATTTATGAAAATATGGTGATTATGCAATATTGATTTAGACATATGTGAAGCGTAATGGATTTATGGAAAATCTCTATAATTGTGGAATTGGATTTATAGAATATTGTGAGATATTTGAGATAAGAAAAATCTCTTTATTTATGAGATTTGGATATGGTTCATAAGCAGATAAGGAATGAGAATATTATGGATATAATAATGGAGAATTCCGATATGCTCAATGGACTATTTATAGTGGACATCACAACTGCATTATTCACGAATTTCAACAACAGTTAAGAAATACTTTGATCCATTTATAGTTCTGACTTTATAAGGACCTCAAAGATCTAAATGCAACAATTCAAATGGTTTTAGTGAAGTAATTGAAGAAGATTGAAAAGGAATTATGAACTTCTTAGCAAGAGGACAGATTACACAGTTCTTATTGAGATCAGGTAGATGTAAATGGTACAATACATTTGAAGAAAGATGACCTAATCTATATTGTAAAATATGAAGATCAATATCATTTTTTTGTTACCAGGAACTGATACAGTGTTATTTCATACTCCCCTGTCCCACAATGATCTTCCTAATTTGACTCTCAGAGTCAACTATATCAATTTTTATTTACTAATATATATTTTTGTGAATGTAAAAAAATTCTGAAAAATTATCATTTAAAAATATATATTCTATGATGAAGTTGAAACCATATCACATGTTAATAATCTTACATATATATTAAGAGAATTTAATGGTTGAATTTGGTTCAGTTTCACCCTAAAAGTCAAATTCAAAAACCCATTGTGGGACAGAGGGAGTATGTGTTTTCTTGTGTATCTACTTATTGCTTATGAATCGAAGGATTTTTTAAAGTCCATTAGCCTCAACAGCAACCCCTATGACTGAGTTAGTCCTGAGGTCCTGAATGAGATATGAATAAGAAAAGAGGTTAAAATGCATGCAATTTTCTTTTGACATTCTACTGACAGATAGCAAATTAAACTTGAAATACTTCACAAACAAACAATTAGTAATTATGATATTCTCACTCAATTTCACAGAACCTGTTGCATCAACAAACACAACTGATTGGTCGAGAAAATATATGGGAGATTTTCTTAGGGTAGGCATCAAAGAGGCAAGCAATAGGGGTTACTGCACATAAGTGAAGAGGTTCCACTATCAAGTATCCACACATCATTCTTAAAACAAATAGCAGAACTAGCAATTTGAGTTAGTAAGGTACCTGCAAAGTCATTGTAATGATTGAAATTTACATGATCACTGGATTCTATCAGTTCCTTTGCCTTTCCTTTCATCAACTTTCCAAGATCTTGTTTCATCTGCATCATAGTATTGATCAATGACTGCAGATTTGCATTAGCAGCAGAAGCAGTTCCAATATCCAAAGAACTATCCTAATCATATCCTTCATTATGTGCAGATGACACAACATTAGTAACAAACTTAGGTTGTCCCTTTCCTCCCTCTTTGCCTTCATTCCACCAATCAGGATATCCATGTATCTTGAAGAATGTGTCCTTGCTATGACCATTTTTGAGACAGTGATCACACTTCAAGGCTTTCTTTGCTTTAATGTCTCTCCGTCTCTGATTGTAACTCACAACATTTCCCTATCCAGGATTCACATTCTTCACAAACATTACAAGAATTGTCAATCAGATTGACACAATTCTGTTGAGTCTCTCTCTGTTGTTCAACCTTTGTAAAGAGAGAACAAGTTTTTCTCACAGGTGGCAAGAGATCAATGGTTAACACCTGATTCTTTGTGACCTCATACTTAACGTTATGTCCCATGAGAAACTGTTGAATCTTATCCACATTGTCACTTGCAGCAAGATCTGCATAAAATACACACATGCAAACACATTTACCACAGATACATTTCTTCTTTGGCCTCATAATATCAAATTCATCCCACAGACGTTTCAGCCTTGAGAAGAATTTATTCACTGAATCACTTCCCTGCTTGATTGAATACATATCTCTATTCAATTGATAAAATAGAGGTCCATTCATTGTCCCGAATCTCTCTTTGATCTCTTCCCATAGCGATTTTGCATCTGTAGCAAACACGAAACTGCTTGCAATTTATGGATTCATCGAGCTCAGGATCCACGTGATCAGAGTGCAGTTTGCTCTTCCCCAAGCTTCATAGATTGGAGAGTCTTCCTCAGGTTCAGGAAACTCACGCGTTAGAAAGTTCAGCTTGCTCCTCGAGTGCAGTTTGGTCATCATTTCACGGCTCCATATCAAAAAAATCTTTCAGTCAGCTTCTCTGTTACAAGCACCAGACTCGCATGATCAGAGCTTTGGAAGAACAACAGATCATCAGAACGAAATTTGACGAAGCCTTCATCATCAACAACATGGCTTGATTTCTTTGTTTTTGTCATCGTATTGGCATTATCAGAATTGGAGGTACTCATCGTAATTTTTAGAGGTAAATTCATAGAGGAAAAAAAGTAATCAGAAGCCTGATTGCTCTGATACCATGAAAATTAGCTGAAGATCAGCTCTGTTTGGAAGGAAAACCCAGAAAACTGAAAGTGAATCAAACAGTTTTGGGAGGAAAATATTTTTAGATCTCTCAATAGGAATCTAAAAAACGTGAATACCAACGGTTGTACATCCATCTATATATAGGAAAATGCTAACTAGCTAAACAACTACTAACTATCTAACTAATTCCAACTGCTCAAGTACCAGACTAAACAAAACTAAATGACCAAACTAACAAAACTGATAAACAAAAAGCTAAAGCTAAAAACAGAAAGCAAGAGTTGCAGTTTAAATATCTAGGCTAATTTCATTGTATTCTCTACAGTCCCACATAAAATTGAGGTTCATATATACTGAAGGTCAAACGATGTTCATGAAGAAGTGTTAATTGCATTGCTTACGGATCCTGGCGGTTTCAAATGTAAATTAGGTGTTTCTATTAGCAGGCCATCGAATTGGGTCAATATATTTGGTTTACTTTTGTCCAATTCTATTGGAAATACTTGTCCCGCGTGGTCGTTATCCTTCCCACAATGTCTGAGGAGGAATTCTTTTGTAAGAATGATCTCAATACATTTGACATGGGTGGCGGCACTTCCCCACGCTGCCACCATCGAAGCTCACTTGTAATTAAATGTAATTCATAATCACTCAAGTTACTCTCAAATATTAGTCTTGGAACACGAAAGCAGATTGAAAACAAAAGCTCAACGCCATCGATCAGGAACTTGAGCATATGATCGGGAAGGTTGGACAAGAATTTTATGCACCTTCATACCCTCTATATTAGCAATGTCATGGGATCCTATGCAGAAGCTACTCAGCAATGTTCATGTCTATAATGGAGAAATAGATCCAAGGCAATTCCTAATGACGTATAATCAGGTCATGGAATAGCGGAGCATTCCTCCAAACATGAAGTGAAAATTGGTGGGATCTTACCTGAGGGGGAAGGCATTGCAGTGGTTCGAGTCTCTACCTCGGGAGCAGTTTGTCGATTTACATACCTTTGGCAGAAACATGTTAACTCAATTTCACCAGCTTAGGAAGTTTATCAAAACCATGATGGGCCTACTGAATCTTCGGTAGAATCTAAGTGAATCAACAACTTCTTATAGGCACTAAACGGAAGAGAGTTGAGAAGTCTTAAAAAACACAAACTTAATAGTCATCTCAAGATATATGAATGGTATTACTGATAGTAAGTTTTATGAAAAGCTTGTGGTCGATCCCCGTCTACCATCCAGCAGCTTCGAAGCGTCGTGGAAAGGGACAACCAGAAGAGGCAACCAGAAGTAAGAGAGAAAACTAAAATATCGATTTGGGTCGCGGGAAAGAGCCACGCCACCTGGAAAAGTGTCAAGTGGAAGGATACACCCTAATATCACATTCAAGGACACAGATTCTAGCTGTCAATCGGCATATCCTCCAGCCTATTGTGTTGATGCTAGTCAATCCAAATAGAAGGCTTTAAATGATTGTTGTGGCTTTCACAAATATCGAGGGAATGACACAAAAGAGTGTTTTCTACTAAAAGCTAAGATTGAAAGGTGCATCTGTTGTAGAATGTTTAACGAGAATGTCCTTTCTTCCCGATCCAGGAAAGATCTACTAGGAAAATGAAGCCAAGAGCATAATCCAAACCAAAGGAAGCGTGGCAACGACCGACTACAGGGTAAAAAGTCACCAACAAATTATGTGGAAGTTATCATAATCAATGGAAAAATTGGAATCAACCATATTACAAGCGAGAGTTCATACCGGAAGAAGAAACTGGCACAATCTAAACACAAGCACTTCAAGATGTATAAACCTATCACCTTTTCAAGAAACAATGTGGTACCTATAGCCACTCCCCACATTCGGGTTATATTGTGATAATTGTCAATATCACAGATGTCGTGGAGAAAAGTGTCAACATTGAATGCGGGAATGGAGTTGAGGTTTCGTTTGCACCTTGCTTTGACCAAGTAAGAAAGAATTTCAAAAGTCTATATCACCATAATTAGGATTCACTGGTCGAGCACAATTCCGGATTGACATAATTTTACTACCAGTGACCATCTAAGATAGAAAAAACCAGAATGGTTGACTGCAACTTTGTCATTGTAGATACCCCCCTCTACTTTCAACATAATACTTTCGTTGTCCATGGATGAACTAAGCTAGAGCCATTTGGTCTTTGTACAACTTGACAATGAAGATTCCAACTGACCACGCAATCACCTCAGTGAAGAGATTAAGAAATGGCTTAATGTTGCATGATGATAGCTTGGAAGAGATCAACAAGATGAGAAGGTTCAGCGTGATCCATAGAGAGGCTACCACTGTCTCACTTACCGGTGTAGGAAAATGCTCATCTGGTTGTCAGGTATCGTGGAAATTTGTAAAGCTTTACTGGTTCAAGTGAAGCGTCAGCTACAACTTTTAATCAATGATTATTTTGATGTCGTTTTGTGGCATGTTTCACTCTTTACAGGGGTTCCCACACATTTGGTTGTGCATCAGCTCAAAATTAACCCCCACTGTCAATACAATTAAACAATATAGAAGATTTTGTCCTAAAATGGGAGAATCCATCAAAGAGAAAGTAACAAATCTACTCAAAGCGGACATGTTGAAGTAGTGGTCTATCTGAACTGGCTAGCCAATCCAGTCATTATCCAAATTCATGATAGATGATGGAGAATATGCATTGACTTCACAGACCTAAAAATTTTTGGTCACAAAGACAACTACTCGCTTTCCCCAATTGATCAGTTTTTCGAAGAAAATAGTGGTTACAAAGTACTAACATTTTTCGATGCACACAAAGTCTACCAAAAGAACCTAATGGCAGAGGAAGAAAAGGAGAAGACTTTGCTCATGATTGATGCAAGGACATTCCACCACAACAAAATGCCATTTGTGCCCAAGAACGCTGGAGCCACCTACCAACATGCAATGTACAAGATATTCAAGGAATAAGTTAGTAGAAACGTTGAAATATACGTGGATGACATGTTCGTGAAGAGCAAGAGCTATGCAGATTTTCTGACCAATTTATTGGAGATGTTTGAAAAATTCTGGAGTGAAAATTTGAAACTTAATCTGTCAAAGAGCACTATCAGTGTGGGGGCTAGGAAGTTCTCGAGTTTCATGGTATCGAACGGGGGAATATAAGTCAATTCCCATAAGATTGATGTCATCCTCAAGATGCAGTCTTCTAAGTCCCATAAGGATGTTCAGCATCTCAAGGGGTCTTTAGCCACCTTATATCGATTCTTATCAAAAGGGGCTGAGAAGCATATACTTTAAAAAAATATATATATAGAAGAAAGAAAAGAAGTTCGAATGGACTGAAAACTGTGAAACTTCTTTTCAACAACTAAAGGAATACCTCCACTCCTAGTAAACCATGATGAAGCCGAATGAAGGATAAGCATTATACTTGTATATATTTGCATCACCGAAAGCCATTAATGCAGTTCTAATAAAGGAGAATGATTGGTAGAAACCTTTCTGTTTCATGAGCACATATCTACTAGGACTTGAAATGTGATACACCATTTGGAACAATTTATTCTAGCTTTAGTGCATGCAGCCAGACGCATGCGGCCCTACTTCCAAGATCATATAATTGTTTTGTTGACTAATCATATGATCTGCCAAGTACTTCTTAAACCTAGGTCCTTTGGTAGAATGATGAAATGGGTAGTTGAATTAGACGAAGATGATATTCAATATAGTCTTAAGTAAAAAATAAAGGGCCAAGACCTAGCTGAATTTATAGTGGAAACAACGGAACATATCCCATAAAAACCCTCCACCAAAGGTAGCAACTGTACATTGATAGTTCATCACAAGCTAGAGGAAGTTGAGCAGAAGTCCTCTTGACAAACCTAGGCAATCAATATTTTCCATACACCCTACATTTTAATTTTCAAACCACTAATAATGAAGCTAAATACAAAGCTTTGATCAAAGGCTTGAGATTGGCCAAGGTTCTGGAAGTACAACACTTGGAAATATTTAGTGATTTACAAATAGTTTTCCAACAAGTGAAGGGTAAAAAGTCTCCAGTGACACAAGTTCCCTAGGAAAATATACTGGAGGGGTCAACTACATGATTGTAGCCATCAACTAATTCTCCAAATGGGTAGAGACCAATATAATGACCAACCTGAAAGGTACAATATGCATTGACTTTTGTTTTAAAAAATGTATTGTGCATGTATGGAATGCCCAAAACCATCATTGCGGATAATGGCAAGCAAATTGCTCGCAATTCCTTTAAAAATTTGTGTGAGGGCTTCAAAATCCAGTAGATGGTCACTTCGGTGTATCACCAACAAGAAAACGGCCAGGTTGAAGTCACCAACAGAATAATTGTAAGGTCTTGGATAGTGGGAATAAAGGTAATTAGGTGTATGAGTTGTCCATAAACCAAGAGGACTGCATATGGAAACACCATTAAGCTTGGTCTACTATATGAAATCTAAGTTTTTATGGACTTAGATTTCCTGGATGAGAAGAAATAAAATTCCAAGCTTCATTAAGCCAAGGTGAAGAAAAACATGAAGAAGTTCCACGACTGAAGGATAATCCAATTCGTCCCTATAGAATTGCCCATGAGAAGAAATGAGAAAAGTTGATAAGAGAAAGGGTAAACTATCACCCAAATATGAAAGCACATATAAAGTCACTGAATCACATATCGGAGAAAGTTACATGCTAGATGATATGATGGGAAACCAGGTTCCCATAAGATGGAATATTATCAAACTCCAAATGTACTATTGGTGAACCAAGCTTCACCAAATTCTCAACTGCGATGATTTCGTGTTCCATCCAAGGCGTAGCTTCCCTAAAAAATGTATAGGATGGAAATACTATTTTTGTAATTTAATGAGTCCACCCCATGAGAATCTATGGGGTCTCATAGTTTTTTTAATCATCTATAAAACTTATGTTAAGATTCCACACCATTTAAAATCTCCATCAGCGAATTATCCAATAAGAGATTAGCCATTATTGAAAATCTTCATCAACAAATCGTCCCATCAAAGGATAGCCCCAATGAAAATCTTCACCGATGAATCATCCCATCAGAGGATAGCCACTATCAAAAAAGTTCATCAGCACATTTGGGAGAACTCCTAGGATCAACCTTCATAAATATCATAGTATGTCTATATTGTATTAATTCTATTCTTGGAACTCTAAGCGCACTTTTGGTCTAACTTTGGCATCAGGTATTTTCCCCCTGACAACCGCGGTGGAGTTTTTTTTTTTTTTTGCAAGGTTTTTTGCTTATGAACAAGATTCGACTATCAAATTGGTGTTCGACATGTGTGTTTCTCCATGGTTTTACCTCTATATAAAACCACCACAAGTTTACTCAGTTTGCTCCTGGTATACACTTCATAAGTCTATATATGGTTTGAAGAAGGCTCCAATATGGAATGTTGGATTTCCTAAGCATCTTTCTTCCTATAATTTTATCATTCTAAAGATGACTATACCTAATTCCTTAAGATCACACCTAATCTCGATCATTCTTGCCTTGGTGGTCCATTCTAAATGCTATTAACTCTATGGTTGCAGCAAATGATCTTAAGGATACTCTCAATGCTTGGTTCAATTATAAGTATCTAAGCCAAGCTATGCTCTTTCTCATAATAGAAATCTCTCACCCTTTAAGGAATGTATGTTAGTCAGTACAGTATATATATGACCTTCTTTTGGATCCGAGCCTTTAAAATGCTAAGGGCAAACGACTCAAGTGGCCCTTGAACTATCACCATCATTCAACTTTCACCCTTATCTTCTTTTTTTACACTTTTGACCCCTCAAATTTAGAACTGTTGATTTTGGGGCCTTCCGTCAGGTCAAAACGTAATGTTTGGTCAAAAGCATCAATTTTAGGGGGAAATAGTCATTCCCATATTTTCCTTTTTCTATTTATTTTTTGTGGTTAGGGCCGCTAGATAAGTTGATGTTCACTTGGCTGGAGTTTTTGGCGTGGAGGCGGTGGTAGGGTTGTTGTCACTGGAGGTTTTCTTCCCGGTTACCGTAAATGGCGGTGATGGAAGTGGCGGAGCCCTTGAAGCGAATACAACACTGGGAGAATTATAATCTATATCAGTACTCATTATTATAGCCAGAGGTATTATCAATGCCTCCCCCACACTAGCAAATTCTTCTGAGTTCTGGGCCGAAGTTCTTGCGGTCGTGGAAGTGTTTCTTATGGTGTTTTATTTGGTTTCAATTGTCTGAGTCGATGGTGGTGCTTGAGCACTAGAAGTGTTTCTTGCAGTGGTTTCTATGGTTGAAGTCATCGGATTTGTGCAAATGGGATGTGGAGGCATTTATTCTTAATGTCGTTGGTCGTTTCTTATGTGGAAGATCACAAGAGGTTTGTCTTTAGGGAACCGAATTTTCATATCCACACTTGAGCGTAGATTCAACGGCGGCAGCGGAGTGATGGTGGTGGTAGTGGTGGAGTAGGAGAGCTTGAGACCAGGTCCGAGGAGGAAATTGGTGGGGAGATAGTAGGAGAGGTCGGAATGGCGGTAAGTGGTGGTGGAGAAGCTCGAGATTAAAGGAAAGTTCAATATGGTTATGGAGTTTTGGGCCTGGCATAGGAGTGATTGGTTTTGAACGTTCTACAGAGGCAGAATGAACTTCCATTATCCTATGGGAAGCGCGGCCGTTGTAGCGGAGGTGGTGGTGGCTATAGGGGACCCACGAGTTGCGCTAGGGAATTGGAAAGGGGAAAAGGAAGGGGAAGGGAAAAGGGAAAAGAAAAAAGAAATAGTAAACCATAAAAAGGAATAATGGGAAATTACTATTTTAACCTTAAATTAACGTTTTTTACCGACATTAATACTTTGGCCAGACGGAATCACCACGACTCATCAGTTTTGTAAGTTTAGGGGTCAAAAATGTTTTAAAAAATAACTGGTCAAAGGTAAATGATGGTCATAATTCAAGGACCACTGAAGTCATTTGCCCAAATGCTAATGTAGTATCGTCCTACATACATGTCAATTAGCCTATAAATGAGGAAAACTACCATTTACATTATAATACTTGTTCTTTCTACCTACACCATTGTTAGCCTGCCCACCAAATGGTCTTGCTTATATCTCACCTTTTCGACTATTTTAAATCGATCCATCTATTTTATTGGGTGTCCTCGATAACTCTTTGGATCACGAAACTACCCTGCTTCATCAAAAGTTTGGATCTCAAAGATACCCTACTTCATCAACACTTATGTTATCATCTTTTGCTTCATTCAGTCCTAGTGGCTCAACCTCTTCTGCCATTGGGTCATTTTTTAACCTCTACTTATTCATAATATCCAAACTCTTTTTATGTGATTGTTTCCGCAAAAATATCAGTTTTGTGATTATGAACTTATTATTGTGATTGATGCCTGTGTCAATCATGTGGATCCTTGTGGGTTTAGTCTCATTAAATACAGTCACTTGAATTCTTCTACGGATAATGATATGTAATACCTTCATCACCATCATACTTGGATATTGTACCTCGTCCTTCTCATGTTAATGTTATCTACTTCAAGTGGGTTTATCTCCTCAAGTATCTTTCGGATGACACTATTGACTAATACAATATAAGCTCATTGCTCAAGATGTTTCTTTGATTCCTGCCTTCGACATTACTTTTACCTTTAGCATGGTTTTCCAGGTCTTTACTATATGTGTTGTTCTTACCCTCTCTATTTTTGCAACATTTCCCTCCTTCATGAGATGATTAGCAAGAATGTCTTCTTCAATCAAAATATTGACAAGCATGTGTACTTTAGAGTAGCCTTGGGACTATATAGATCCTCATTGTCCGATTCATGTTTATCATTTTTGAAAGGCTACATATGGTTTAAACGATGCCACTCATGTATAATTCAAACATTTTAGCTCTTATCTCATTCACATGGGCTTCAAATGTAGCAATACTAAATCCCGGTCTCTTTGTCTTCTCTTGTGCCTTTATTTGGCTCTATCTTCTTGTTTACGTTGATGGAATCATTTCAACATAGCATGACTCTGAATTCCTTTGTTAGTTAATTGCTCAAATAGATAAGGATTACTTTGACAATCTAGTGTCTCCTCTTTTTATTCCTGATTCTCAACTTCTTAGCATTTCCATTCTGCCATTTTTTAACTATAAACGTTATGCTCTCTTGTTGATGCTTTGTAGTATGTTACAAAGATCATCCGGCCAGATATTTCTTATGTAGTTAACTATATTAACTTTGCGGTTTAATCAGTGTGATAACTATTAGGAAGTCAATCGTGGCGCATACTACCCTATGTTTTATGCGTAAATATGCATAGTGATCTTACCTTTTTTTTGCTCCTCTGATACGTCATCAGTTGTTGGTCATTTTTATGTTGTGTTGTGAGACTCGATGTTATACTTATGGCTTTGATTTATTTCCTGGTGGCAATACGATTTCCAAAAGTATGAAGAAATAGCCCATTATAACTCTTTCCAGCGTTAAGCATGAGTAGCGTGTCAAGGCAAATGCAAAATTCAAAATTTCGAAGCGTTCACATGGTCTCTGTGAAATTCATGTTCTTTGACGATATCATCTCCACAGTTGTATCACAATATCACTATCATGCTAATTTGGAATCCTATAGCTCATAAATGGACTAAACACATTGATATCGATTCAATGGCGGATCTAAAACCTAAAATGAAAGGGGGTGATGTTGTCTTACATAAAATAATTTATAGTTGACTCTTTCTTAATAAATTAAAATTTGTTCGTACTTAAAAAATATTTGTCAAGTGCATAAAAATGTATTAGTTAAATGTAAAAAAAACTAATTATAAGTTATAACATGAAAAAAATTATATATTATTTAAAGAAATGTTGAAGTAGTATCATAAAATATATTGGTGTGTCAAATAAGATTTTTCTTATAACCTAAATAATTATTCAGAGTTGTAAAATAAATAAATACATAATTTATTAGTATCTGATGTAGTTGACTCATTGCGAATAATTATAGTACCAATGGTTGGCTCACAACAAGTCCCGCATTCTTTAAATATCTACAAATATCCTCGAGTTGATCATGGGGAAGAAACTCGGATGCCTAAGTTAGTATAGCGTTCTTGAATAGTTTTTCTTCCCTTATATGGGCGTCTCTCTTCTTTGTTTATGGTTCTTCCATGGTGTGATCATGGTCTGATTGTCGTGTCCTCATTCTCAGATCGTGTCCCCCTCTGTGCATAACACATCCAGATATGGAGTGTCGTGACTGCTTTGGCTGGTAGTGTCTTCCGCTATATCTGTGGCATATCAATCAGTGTTATTGTTGTGTTTGTGGCATCGTTGCGCGAATTGGATCACCTCTTATCATTGACTCATGGTTTATTGCATCGTTGTGCTTTGTTGGCTGGATCGGACCATGGTATACCAATATCAAAATAAGAATTGTAAACTAAGTTGTCAAAAATGTTCTTGGAAGGAATCGATCCCACATGAATGAGTTCAAAGTAGTTGAACTTTCCACTAGTGCAAGATCTCGAGTAAACACCACTTAAATATATTTTTAGAGTTAATTATTAAAAAGAGAGTCGTTATTAGATGTTTCCTCCCTTCTGTTAATGGATGTCCCGCACTCCAACTTCAAGAAAAATCATCAAATCAAAGTCCTAAGAAATTCACATCCTTTCTCATTCATGTTAATCACATTATTAATCTTGGATTTGAAAATGGAGTGTTTGAATGAAATCACAGTCAGTACTTAAAGATTTTAAAAAAAATTACTTTTTCCACTATTCGATGGATCCGAGTCAGGGCTCCCATACCACTCTTCCCCACCTTAGATCCATTTGTATAAACTATCTTTTCATTCATCATTTACGTAGTTCATGTTGGTTTCATGTCCAAATAACAACACATCTCGGTTTTTAGTCAAAAATTTTTTTCCATTCCCCTGTTCAATTGTATAATATCTTCACTAAAGACATTCATACCTCTTTTTTGGTAGCTTCTGATCCAAGATCCACGCTATTCACAGTCCAACAGTTTGCTTGGGAAGTGTAGGAGGCTAGGGTATACCACGCATCCTCTTAATATTCCCTTGTTTATTTACAACTATATCTTCATGCATTAATAAAGACGCACCAAAAGATAATCAGAGTCACAGGAAGGGAGTGGCCGTGTGAGGGAAGTTGTGGATTGATGTTGGAATGGGCAGGTACGATCATATTTCAGACTCTATCAACACAACAAGCAGAATTGAGAGCCATTTTGAGCACTATAAAGGAGGCAGGTACTAGGGGTGTCAGACTACTAGTCATCAGATTGGATCACAAAAATGCACTGTGTTACCCTCCATCTATTAAATTCATAGTCAAGGATATTAAAATTCTAGCAATGGTGCTTCCAAGGTTTTCAATTGTAAAAGTCAATAGGTTAGTAGCGTCTGATACGTACAACATGGAAAATTGACCATGAATTGTAACCATGTCTTAACATTTTCATGAGAAGAAATCCACTATTTTTAAAAAAAAAATAGAGAGGCACCGAAAGATGCCGGTTTTTCACTATATGAAGGATCTTCCTCCTATCAACCTCAAAGCATCCAGTAGTTCAAAACGTATTAGGGCAGCAGATATACTTAAATTTGATCATTTGATCAGGCTAAAAAGCATGATCTTGCTGCATTCAGTAAACGATTAAAAACTTAGCCTTGCCAACGTCATAATAAGCAACTATAAAATTACCGACATAAATAGTGAAAAATACTAAATAGCTTAACAAATGAATGAGAGGAAGAACAAGTAATCAGTATGAATTATTAATAGAATAATAAATGAATTATAATCAGGTTAAGAAAGGAAAACTCCTTTTGATTAGCTTTTGTATATATCATTTTCCATATCTGATTCTATCTTGTATACTCTTTGTATTAACTATATATGAATACACACAGTCACAATTGGTGTGGGTTTTACGTTCTATCATTGTATCAGACATGTTTCTCTAAAATTCCTAGTCTTTCTTCTTCGTTGTTGTGGATTGATCTTTGTTTTTCAAAAAATCCTCTTCTTTAGATGACACCAGCCGCTGCCCACCACCGACCGTCCGCCGCCTACTATCCGCTGCTCTTCCGATCGTCATCCTCGTCTTTCGACTGGGTTTTCCCAGCTTTTCCGCCGATCAAGCATCGTCGCCGATCATCCAACTCATCTCCAGAGATCGCTCTTCTCGCCGACTTTCACTATTTCCCAACGCCAAGATTCATCGGCATCGTCCGATCTGAGATAATCTTCATTGTCTTCACCGGTGTCAGTTTTATCTTCACCGATCAGTTCCCACTCCGGTTCTCTCCATCTCCTTTCCTGTTTGCTCAATCCAGCGGCGGTCGGTTTTTCCGCCGCAACTTTGACGCTATCGCCGTGAGATTCATGCGCCAGCTAGCATCACGGCGCATGTGTGCACGGGCCTGACTTGGACGAACTCTCCACTTTCTGGCGCGTGTGATTTCACGCTCCAAGTTTTGCCTCTTGCTACCTTTGCACGCCACGCGCTGTCCTTCACCGTAGATTTACCTATTATTCCTATTTATCTATCTTATTGTTGTTTTGGCTCCTCTTGCTCAACCACGGTGTGCCAATGGTGTTATGTTCCGGGTCATGTTGCTACATTTTTCTCTATATTACACATTGAATGATATCAATTACAGTGTCAGTGGTGTAAGAAATTTTGTCATGTTGCCACTATTGGCTCTCGTTTGGGCTCTCGAGCCTCATCTCCTGCATCTCCACCACATACTCCTCCGCATGTTCGCTGGATAGCTGATTCTAGCGCAACCAACCACATGATCACTTCCCTGTCCACTCTTGAGCGTGTGACTCCCTACTCTGGTAACAAACGTGTTGTTTTTGGTAATGGTTCTGCTCTTCCCATTACACATGTTGGTTATTATCGGGTTTCTGATTCCCTATCACTGTCTGATATTTTGGTTGTTCCATATATTACTAAAAACTTGATGTCTATTAGCAAGTTGACTCGGGATATGAATGGTATTATTTGCTTTGATGATTCTTCTTTCACTATTTCGAACAAGTTTACTAGAGATGTTATTGGCAAGGGCCATCATGATGGTGGCTTATATGTTTTGGATTATCGTGGTGCTGCTGCTTTTGTTGCATCGAGTGCTTCTAAAGCATCTTTTGAACTTTGGCACGGTAGATTGGGTTATGTGTCTTACAACATCATTTCATCTTTAAGCAAATTTGGATGTTTGTCAGTTACTAGTTTGCTGGCTAAGCCTCATTTATGTCCTGCTTGTGACATGGCTAGAGGCAAACGTCTTTCTTTTCGTGATAATTTAAAACCTGCACCATGCATACTTGATTTAGTTCATTGTGATCTTTGGAGGCCATCACCAGTTATCTTTCGAGCTGGTTACTTCTATTATGTCAATTTTATTGATGATAGCTCTCGGTTTACTTGGTTATATCCTCTGCGACGTAAGTATAATTTTGTAGAGGTCTATATGCAATTTGAAACTTTTGTTGAGAATCAGTTTTCTACTACCATTAAAGTTTTTCAAAGTGATGGTGGAACCGAGTTTGTAAATCATCTCATGAGAACTCATTTTTCATCTAAGTGCATTCATCATCAGCTTTCAAGCCCTTACACTCCAGAGCAAAATGGTCGTACAGAGAGGAAGCATCGTCATATAACTGAGATTGGTTTGTCGATGCTATATCATTCGGGCCTTCATCATTCATTCTGGTATGATGTTTTTTCAACAGTAGTCTCTATTATTAATAGATTTCCCACTCCGGTTTTATCTGGTCA
>JAULKM010082706.1:0-11532 GCA_032355605.1 Rubia tinctorum
TTGACCAAAAATCTAGCAAAGAATCAATTCATAATCTTCAACTAGTTGATCATCCTAGTCTAAATCATGCATTAATCGCACAACAAAGCATAAAACATAGTTGATAATCAAAGAACAAAATAGGATAAACCAAGTCTCACAATATTATGCTAGAAATGCTTACCAATTGCTCCCAAAATGAAATCTAGCCTAGATAATGAAAACCCATAACAAATCAACAAGAATCCACAGAAGAAGTACAAAAACTAAGTAAAGAATGAAGAAAAAATAGGGTTTTGAGTGCCCAAGTCGAGCTTGCACAAATGGGGAAGAAAGGGGCTATTTATAGTCCAAGGAAATATAGGGAAAAAGGCCAAAAGTGTTAAAATCTTGGCTGATTTCGCGGGCCGCAGAGATGCCTTGTTGTCCGCAGAGCAGCTGCTGCCCTCTTCTTATTTCCTTCGCCACGGGTGACCCGCTGATCCTTTTTGGGAGTTCTTGTAGTTAATTTTATAGTACTCGAGTAGAAGAATCCAATTGTACAACCCTTAGAGGATGGTTCTTCTCGAATCATTCCCAGAACTTGGTTCAAACTTACGGATCACAATTCATCCGCTTCTTTGTCTTCCTTATTTGACCCTTTTATCTTCTACCACGTTTTGACTCATGACCTTAAATATTCTACCATCCTTGTGATTGGACTTAACTAAAATACTTCAAAGTGCTTACGAGCAATCTACAAATTAAGCTCACAAAATGGAATTTAGATGCTCGTAAGGACCAAAAATCTATTAGACTAAAAACAGGTTACAAATGAAAGATTTAGATACGAAAATCGAAAATGGTTATCTAAACCCCTTATGATGTAAACCTACCTAAATCTAGCAATCTTCCAACAAAAAGATAGCAAAAGAGATGTTAAATGCTTCAAAAAATACATGCATTTGACGTCACATCAAAAACCAACACACAAGAAAAAAATAATTTATGTTACAATTGAGCAGAATCCAGAAATGCACATAATATAGTAATACGTAGACAACATTAATCTCAATATGGAATGAATAACTGATCTGCCTATAGGCGACTTCGCACACATAGTAAACCGATGTCGCATAGACCGAGTGAAGACTGACTTCAGATATTCTTAGATTTTTCAACACTTTCTATACATATGCGAAGTCGTTTAATATTTGGTAACATATCAAATGGAGTGATGAAAAATGACCGACGTCCCACATTCATACTGTGTTCCAAATGTAACCCTTTTTGTCTAACTCCTTACAAAAAATGGCATTATATTGGAAACAAAAACAACATACAATATATAAAATGTAACACAATCATCATACTTCATGAAAATAATCAATCATTAATGAATTAGGTAAAAATCATACACAAGTTTTGGTAACAAAATTTCTAAATGAACATAGAGTGGATGGTCAATTAATTTGAACCCGGAGATGCTCCATCCTTGGATACTTGTTTTTGTTTGAGAGAAGCAATTTGATCGAACCTTTCATTGTTGAAATATTATGAATGGATAGGATGTTGTAGAATTGGGTTTGTACGATTTGTGGTAGTGATGTAAAATGGGTGTTAGTGCTGAATAATGTTGACATGGAAGAGGGATGGGGGAAAATTTTTTGTTTCAAATTTTGGGTTGAAATTTTGGGTTCTTGATGGGAATTTCATAATGACTGACGTTGATCCATCTTTGGTTGAAATTTCGTTTGAAGTGACACATTTACGAAGTCGCCTATTAGGGTCTTAGTCTAATTTCCAAAAAAAATGTCATAAAATACTACTTTTTAAGATTGCGGCCCCTTCCGTCAACCCTTTTATGCCCAAATAGGAACAACATTGTCCTCAAAATTTGAATAAGATAATGGTATCTCCAATTTTTCATTTCGACCTCTTCCAATTTCTTTGAGGGACCTAAGTGCAAAAAATAAAAATATCAATGGTTCTCCTAAACTTGATTCCGATCGTCTTGAAAAGAAAATCCGTCATCCCTAGTCGAACTCATAATAACCAAGAGTTAAAAAAACTGGTCACATTCCACATATAATTCCACAAGTTCTTACAACTGAACATCGAACACTCTTAAGTAATCATTTACAATTTACTCTAGACCACGTACTAGCGCTTTCTAAAAATCGATGGATGGAGTTTTATTACTTTTTTAGTTCATAAAAAACAGAGAATATCAATTTTTTTGGTGATTCAATATGTGGCTTTATTTATCGTTCTCATAACTCTTATTGTAAGGGTATTAATGGAACACTATTAAAATAGCCAGATGATTTCCTGTTCGCGACCATCTTAGAAAGTTCCGATAATTTTCTCATGAAACATTTATCGTTTTCTTCCAGTGCAGAGCTCTTAAGTATGGAGAACATGCAAGGAAGTTTGGGACATAATGTAATTTTCTCGAATCTCCGTCATGTACTGTCTGTGAATAAATTGGGCCCTTTCCATTTACTCGCTCATACCCAAATCGAAACATCGTAGTGGTGACAATGTGAATAAGATAATGGTATCTCCAATTTTTCATTTTGACCTCTCCCAATTCCTTAGCGGGACCTAAGTGCAAAAAAAAGATCACTGGTTGTCCTAAACTCGACTCCGATCGTCCCAAAAAGAAACTTTATCATCCCTAGTCGAACTCATAATAACCGAGAGTAATAAAGAAACCGGTCATATTCCACATAGAATTCCACAAGTTCTTATGACTGAACATCGTGTACTTCTAAGTAATCATTTACAATTTACTTTAGACCACGTACTAGGGATTTCTAAAAATCGACGGAAGGAATTTTATTACTTTTTTATTCTATAAAAAACAAAGAATATCAAATTTTAGGTGATTATATATGTGGTGTTTATTATCATTCTCATAACGCTTATCGTGAAAGTATTAATGGAACACTATAAAAATAGCTGGACGATTACCTAGATTCGTGCACATCATAGATAGTTCGGATAATTTCCATATGAAACTTTTTTTTTCTTCCAGTACAGATCTCTTAAGCGTGGAGAACATGCAAGGAAGTTTGGTCCATAGTGTAATTTCCCTGAATTTCCGCCATGTACTGTTTGTGAATAAATTGGGCTCATTCCATTTATCCGGTCATTCCTAAATTAGAACATCGTAGTTGTGATAATGTGAATAATATAATGGTATCTCTAATTTTGAATTTTGACCTCTCCCACTTCCTTGGAGGGACCTAAGTGCAAAAAAAAAATCACCAGTTGTCCCAAACTCTATTCTGATAATCCCGAAAAGGAACTTCGTCATCCCTAGTCGAACTCATAATAACCGAGAGTAATAAATAAACTGGTCATATTCCACAGAATTCCACTAGTTCTTACGACTGAACATCGTATACTCTTAAGAGAATTTACTGTAGACTACGTACTAGTGCTTTCTAAAAATCGATGGACGGAATTTTATTACTTTTTTATTTCATAAAAAACCAAGAATATCAAAATTTAGGTGGTTCTATATGTGACCTTTATTTGTTTTCATAACGCTTATCGTAAGGGTATTAATGAAACACTATAAAAATAGCCGGACGATTACCCCGGTTCGCGCCCATCTTAGGCAGTTTGGATAATTTCCACATGAAACATTTGTTGTTTTCTTCCAGTGCAGAGCTCTTAAGCGTGGATAGCATGAAAGGAAGTTTGGGCCATAATGTAATTTCCCCAAATTTCCATCATGTACAGTTTGTGAATAAATTGGGCCTGTTCCATTTACCAGATCAGAATTTCCCCAAATTTCCGTCATGCCAAGATCGAAACATTGTAATTGTGACAATGTGAATAAGATAATGGTATCTCCAATTTGGAATTTCGACCTCTCCCACTTCCTTGGAGGGACCTAAGTGCAAAAAATAAAAAGATCATCGGTTGTCCCAAACTCGATTCCAATCGTCCCAAAAAGAAACTTCGTCATCGCTAATCAAACTCATAATAATCGAGAGTAATAAAGAATCTGGTCATATTCCACATAGAACTCCACAAGTTCTTATAACTGAACATTGTATACTCTTAAGTAACCATTTACAATTTACTCTAGACAACGTACTAGCACTTTTAAAAAATTGATGGACGGAATTTTATTTCTCTTTTTTTCATAAAAAAACCAAGAATGTCAAAAGTGGTGAATCGGCCAACAATAAGATTTTTTGTGCCTAGGATATTTTATTTTGGGCTAATCGGCCCACAATCCAAATTGCGGTGTCACTAAAGAATCGAAAAAAATAAAAAGTTAACCAGGAAATGTAAATGCAGCATCGGGCTATCATGGTTTTTGTCCGCCACTTACCAGGCCCGAAGATATTTTATGTTTCGGCCGCTTGTCGATTTTGGCCCACTCATGAGTACATGCAAAGTTGCGTATGCGTCGGTCTTACATTGGATTCGTTTATTAGGTTTGCGACAATGGATATTGTTGATTCAGCCTTCCCCTGGTCCAGGACCAAATATTTAATATTTAGGCCCAAGCATATACGTGGGCCAAAATATATGAACAATGACGTCGAACTAAGTTTTTGCTTGTATCTTTTTATGCGAAATGTCTGCGACGTCGCACATTTGTTAAAATGACTGCATTTCACGATGGGTATAAAACATGCCCATCGTCCAACCCCTTCACATTCTCAAGCGACAACATCGCACCAAGCCCAAACTAAGCTAAGTATTATCCCCAAATTTAATAATGGGGTTTTCGGCTTTGAGGGACTTCATCAGTTGCCCATTACATGAATTTTCAATTTCTACAATGCATGAGCTGTTCAATTTCGATGTGTTATTAGATTTTGGGTTTATCCATTTTTGTTTGGGACTTTCTTACAAATTCTTGGCTAGGGCTAGGGTTTAGGGAACTTTTATGACACTCATTCTTTCTACTTATTATTGGCATGTTACTTGTTCGTGTTTAAATGTTGATTTAAGTTGAGATTTTTGGTGTTTTAGGTCTATTCATGTTCCAGCCGCACAATATTTTGGTGCAGCCAATAGGTTTCGTGTGACGTCGCATATTCATACACATGAATCTATAATATCGCACGCAACACATTGGTGTAGACAAAATGTCTATGACATGAATGCGAGGTCGGGCCATACCCATACACGAGTTAGGTTCTTCCTTGTTGAACTAATTGTTCCAAGTTCCCGTTTTCCTGAGATGGCTCGAATGAAGCAGGTAGCCAAGAGGTAAAGGGAAAACACCACGGAAGCAGGTCCATCTTGCACCAAGATCGATGAATTTAACGACCGCCCTACACCACCAACATGGGACAACATACTCTTCATAGATGAGGAGGTACAAAAGCGTTTTGAAATGATATGAGGTTGCAGGATAAATGAGGTTAGGGTGATGAAGCCCGAGAACGTGGTGCGACTCCACCTTGTTGTTTTCCTAGAACCCTTCAAACCATCGGGAATAAAGAGTTTGATATTCCTGGACAGACCGATGTATAATATGAAGATCAAGGAGTTCTACGCTAATTTAACTCGCCAATCGACGAATATCTACATTACAAGAGTGAACGAGGTGGAAGTGGAGATGACAACGGAGTTCATCAATCAAGTGATTGGTTGCATAGTCGGTGGGGAGGATCAGCTGGAGGTTCAGCCTTTACAGCTGTACTGCTGGAACAATTGGCCTCCACCGGTCGCCTTGACCCCAACTGAATGGTGGAGAAGTACTTCCAAATCAAAGGCGGAGATTCAACCGAAGTATTACGATGTGACCTACTTAGGGAAGAAGTATTGGCATTAGGAGACGGGGACATGGATTGATCGCAATATCCCCAAGGGAAATTTGGATGTGCCACCGACAACCGGGACCTAGGCGACTCCATCGGCTTCCACATAAGAGGCTCATGCTACCACCTGTACTCCTATCCCGTTATTGGGGGTATGAAAGTTTTTATGTTTTATGGTTATTCCCAAATATTTATTATTTATATTTCATTTAATATATTTTCCCCTCAACGGCCTTAAGCATAGATCTTGGGGTATCCGCATAAAAGACTTGGCCGAGAACAAGGCCCCGACGCAGCGCATAGACTGCAATGTGCAAAATATTATAGAAGAATTGGCGGAGCTGAAGTCTATGATTGCCGGTGCAATTAATGCACCTAGGGATGAGGTGCCTGGTGATGACAAGGATGGACTGAGATTCACAGATGATGAAGAAGGGCCTGGCTACGATACCAAGTTTTCCACCGAAGAGTCGGATGGAAATAGTTCGTTGATAGACAATATCCCAACCCCGTCACCACCCCATTGATTGCTATGAATGTTATTTTGTCGTACATGATGATGTCTTTTTATTTGGATTTTATTGGGATATTTTCTCTTTTTTTTGATAACTTTTAATATGTGGGATGTTTTCTGGATATTGTATGCATGGTAGAAATATTAGTCTTACCAATTTAGTTTGATTATATTTGAGACCGACTGTTGTGAACTTGGAATGAGACCTTTAGATGGTACATTCCATGTTCTGGATGTGTTAGTTAACAATTTTTATTTATTAGGTACGACATGGAAGTGCGACTTCGCATATCATTGCACCCATGATGTCGATTTAACCAATATGTTACCGACTAAACTGCGACATTGCATGAATTAATTGGATTTAGGTACGGGTTTGGACCGATATGCATGTACGACATCGTATGGCCCAATATGCGAAGTTGCCTTGACTTCGAGATAAATTCGGTTCAACTGACCAGAAGTGCGAAGTCGTTCATCTCGTGATTGACTATTAGTTCTACGTCATACCCATGTTGCCGACATCGCAGCTACATCGGTTATACCTTTGACTTCGTATTTGGAAATTATTTACCGCGGTTATCATAGAATAACGGTAAAAAATCTATTATTTACCTTGGTTATTTTTTAATCAAAGTAAAAAATATTATTTACTTCAAAAAATAAAATAATCGAGGTAAAAGGACTTTTTTACTTCGATTATTTGACTTAAGCAAAAAAATGAGGTAAAATGGGTGAAGTAATAGGGCAAGTTTCTTGTTGTGATTACAATCCAATCTCAATCATTTTTTATTTACAATTTGGCCAGATTTTTTTATTTGGAATTCAACCCACCCTCTCCCATCTTCTTCTTCTCCTCGTCCGGCTTCAACGACACTGTGCGGCACCACCACAGGTAGGCATTGAGAACCTCGAAGGTTAAGGACTTGTGGAAGAGGTGCGGCGGGAGGATGGTGGTTCCTTTGGTGTTAGGGACTTTGTCATACTCGCGGTGGACACAGGTGGTGGTTGTTGGATCACCGGCGGGAACGTTAAGGAGGTGGCTTGAGGATGGTGATGTTAGATGTGGTGGGCTATAGGAAAGGTGATGTCAGATGTGTGGATGGTGATGTCAGATTTGGTGGGCGACAGGAAAGAGGGAGGGGAAGGAGAAAAGAAAGTGGAAAAGAAATAAGAAAAAAGGAAAAGGAAAAACAAAAAATAAATAGGAAAACAAAAACAAAAATGGTAAAATGGCAAATGACTATTTTGCCCTTAAAATTAAGGGTTTTGATTATACTTGACACTTTGACCTGACGGAAGGGGGCACGACTCAACAATTTTGTAAGTTGAGAGGTCAAAAGTAATGAAAAATAGATAAGGGGTCAAAGGTGAACGATGGAAGGAGTTAGATTGGCCCAGCGAGTTGTTTGCCCTTAAACATATATGTAATTTTAATTATGATGTTATCTTCACTTTGGTACATTAGGTTGTTATCCTTAATTTAATTAATTTTGGATGATTGAAATATTGTTACAACTAGTACTGCTGTCTCTATTGAAGGTAAAAATCAAAGGCGGTTCCTTGATTTTTTTAAAGAACCGCCTTCGTAGGTGATTTTGAATTGGAACTGATCAATTTCGACCCCCTTCATTTTAAAAGCGGTTCGATCTTGATTGAAGAAGGTTCTAATGTAGAACCTCCTTTAATGGTCATCGATGAAAGGCGGTTCTATTGCAGAACCACCTTTAACGAGCTCCCTTTGTTGAATTATATGGCCCGATACATTAAACTTTTAGGGTTTCTCTTCCCTTAGTAATACAATTCAATGCATGCCGAAGATGATGAAAATATATGTAAATAATCCTATGATACTATCGAACACCTTCAACTTTTGAAGGCTATATGAGAAAAGTTTGTATTTATAGAGGTACGGAGTAATCATGATGCAAGGAATCCTATAAATAATGCAGAAAAGAAAAATTGGTGTTGCTTATAGTACCTCTATGTAGAATGTGAACATGTGATTTCCATTTTATTATCACCAAGTCTCTTTTTACTAGATATGTAACTTGGAATTGATTCTTATGATGATCAACTAATGCCTGTATTCTCAGGCTAAAAAGAAGAAGTAAAAAAAGTGCTTGATCAAAGTGAATTCTCATATCCAATTCTGCAGTCATGTTTGGAACTGATTTCGAGTGAAAAATCAAAATTGTATTTTCTTTGAACCAAAAAATGAAATCAAAATTGAAGATGATACTTCCAAATATTAATGAATGAAGAAAGAGATCAACTAAAATGTTCACAATCGCACAATGAGC
Source organism: Rubia tinctorum (assembly GCA_032355605.1). NCBI lineage: Eukaryota > Viridiplantae > Streptophyta > Magnoliopsida > Gentianales > Rubiaceae > Rubia > Rubia tinctorum. The sequence goes on from JAULKM010082706.1 coordinate 8,574, forward strand.
GCACAATAAAGTGATGTTGCCGCCCGGTGAACGCACAATAATTAAACGTATAAGTAATATTAATTATGATTATATATTCATATCGGTAGATTGGGTTGTTATCCTTAATATTATTAATTTTGAATAATTGAAATAATATTACCATCCCTATTAAAGGTAGACCTGGCAAAATATAATCGAACCCGAAAACCCGAAATTAAATAACCGAACTGAAATCGAACTGACACCCGAATAGTTGGCCCCGATCACTAACCCAAAACCGAAATCACCCGACTGAACCGAACCCGAACTAAAATTGCCTGATTCGATAGGACCCGAACTCGAAAAGGACCCGCACCTGAACCGAACCTGAACTCGAACCCGCAAAGGACATGCACCCATACCGAACCTGAAGCCGGACCCGAAAAGGACCCGTACCTGAAAGATACCTGATCAAACCCAACTACTACCCGATTCGAAAGAAATCGAATCGATGTGAACCCGAATTTGAAGAGATTCAAATTAATGTAAACCCGGACCGAACAAGACCCGAATATGATTGTATAGTGTGTATATAATTTGTACTGTATTAATTTATATTTGATCGTATTAAGTTGACAATAACATTACAATTATAAAAAATAAAATACATTATTATTTATTAATATGTTATTAAAGATTACAATAACACATAAATTTAAAATGTGTAATAAATAGTATAATTATATGCAATTATTTTAAGAGTATATTTTCAATGTATGTATTAAAAAATTGAAGAAACTCAATAAAGTTAAATAAAAAATGAATATTGTAATATATATACTTATTTACCTTTATTATTTTATATGACGGTAAGAATAAATCTTATAATACACGGAATAGTATCTTGTCACTAAAATAAAATACATATTAAATTTTATGTTAAAATTTTAAATATATACTTTTCAGAATCATTAATTTTTATAATTCTAATATTAATTCTAATATTGTTAATGAAAGAAATTAAATGTCAAATATTAGTGATATATGATCGACCTTTCTATTAATAAATAAAAGAGAAAAGTGCTAAAATGACCTTGAAATTAGGGCGAAAGTGCCAATATAACCCTGTAATCTCAGAAAGTGCCAATATAAACCTTGACCACGTTGACCCTTTGGTCAACATTTTCACAGCTGGAATAAAGTGAAATTACCCTTTTACCCTTATAATTTAAAGAGAAAAGTGCTAAAATGACCGCGAAATTAGGGCGAAAGTGCTAAAATAACCCTGAAATTAGGGCGAAAGTGCCAAAATAACCCTGCAATCTCAGAAAGTGCCAATAGTAACCTTTGGCCACGTTGACCGTTTGGTCAACCTCTTCACAGCCGGAATATAGTAGCAATAGTGAAGCTAAGGTGGAAGACCGAAATGACGATTTTCAGCTTCACCACGTAAAACATGGTATCTTCAGAAATAGTATTCTCTCATCTAAATATCTTGGATTTTGGCTCAGTTGTTACCTCTTATTCTCGTTATTGTGTTGATTTTGTTCATTGTTTGGGTAAATGGTGGTTTTTGGGGTGAATTTTCTAGGGGTTTTATAGTTATTAGAATTTTGAGATTCCCTAAGGCAGTGCCTGAACATACTGTCCAAGGAACAACTGAACCGAAGAACGGGAATGTGGTAATGAGAAATTGTGCATTTCATCCGTTCTTGTTCAAATTTTGTAATGGTTAATTCAACGCTTACGTGTAATTTGATAGGGTTATATCAGCACTTATTAATAAATATAGGGTTAGATCATCACTTATTAGTTAATTATAGGGTCATATTGGCACTTATTAATGAATGATGGGGTTAGATTAGCATTGGCACTCAGGGACATTTCAGCCAAAAAATCAGATTTTAGCTCAAGGGTATTTTAGTCATTTCACATTTTCTCTTTGCCGGAATTTACACGGTCAACGCCGGAAATGTAGACTTTGGGTATATCGGCACAATTTTTTCCAAAAGTCTGGGTTATATTGGAACATACATTAAAAACTCAGGGTTATATTGGCACTTTCTGAGGTTGCAGGGTCATATTTGCACTTTCGACCTAATTTCAGGGTTATAAATGTAATTATTTATACATTACAATGCATTTTAAAAGTTTTTCAAAGTTATAGAAATCTCGTTGCATAAATAAAAACAAACATCAAATCACCTCCATTAGCTATATCAATTATAAAATAACTCTATCTATCATTAGTCGATTTAAAATAAAACTTTCGATGAAAATATGATTTTAAAAATGACAGAATATATTAACCATAATTGGTCAATTCATAAAATTGCTAAAATAAAATAAAGAAAAAGTGCTTATATAATCCTACCTAATTCACATAACCGCCAATATAACCTTTTGATAATTGAAAGTGCTAATATAGCCATAGATAGTTAATGTTAGTGCAATTCTCCCCATTCCGGCAGTTTGAGGCTGGATTTGATTGAAAAGACAATTTTACCTCTCTAAAAAATTTTAAAAAGGAAAAAAGAAAGAAAATACACTTATATCCTCCAAAACTCAACATCTTCCAATTTTGTTTCTACTCGACCATTGTGGCGACCAGGTATAAAAGTGCTAGCGGTGGGTTGGCTGGTGGACGCCCATCGATCACGGAGGGGCTGGGTGGCTCCGGTGTTGCTGTCATGGTGGTAGACGGCTAAGTCGCACGTCCGCTGGTGGTGCTTGATCCGCGATAAGTGGAACCGTGGCACAGTGGCAACGCTCGAGTTTTCCAGTGCTGGCGGAAGTGACTGTTGAGATGGCGCTGTCGGCTTACTGAATGTTAGACCTGAGCTCGTGAGCGCAACTAGACTTAAATCCGTCGTTGGTGGAAGATGGAATATCACGGAGGAGCTCGGTGGCTCTGATGGTGTTGTAGCTGGTGGCGGGGCTTGCAACTAGAGCTGGTGCAAGCAGGGCTCCCTAGTGTAGGCGTCTGCTCGCGGTGGTG
>JAULKM010082727.1:0-11532 GCA_032355605.1 Rubia tinctorum
CTATTAGTGTTTAAAAGTTAATGCAGTTGACTCATAAAAGTCAAATTAGGAAGTTTAAAGTGGGACGGAGGGAGTATTTGTTTAGGTTTCCTATAGGCTAGGGGTAAATCAGGAAGTTGAATCCACATTGGAACAAAATTAGCTATGTTTATGTCTTTTCCCCTATGTTTCACTATTACTGGCTTTCCATCAGAGACTATAATCCCATTCTCCAAAACTTCATCATAAATAAGTGATTTGCACCTAGAAACATGTGTTAACCAATGCATTTATAACACTTATTAGTATCTTTTGTATGGTTGATTAATAGGTTTAGTTGGGTTGACATCACAAGGGCTTTAAATAGCCTTTGTTGGTTTTCTTGCTTAAATTCATCATTTTGTAGATTTATTTAGACCGAATGGATGCTATGTCCTTACGAACATCTAGATCCTATTTTGTAAGCTTCATTGTAGATCGTTCGTAAACACTTCGAAGTAGAAGGTCATTCGCAAGAATGGTAATAGATATTTTAAGTCCATTCGCAAGAATGGTAGTCGACCGAAGGCCATACATTTAATCGTGGTAGAAGATGGAAATACTCCAAAGAGAAAGGAGTTGAAGCTTGGAAAACTTTGAAGATTGTCACAACCGTGCTCTTTTGCACGACCCGTGCCAGCCAATATGATGATGTGGCTAAGTAAGACTACGGGTCGTGTGCTTTTGCATTGCCTGTGCCAAGCAAAGGGATCATATGGCTAAGTACCAGTGCGGGTCGTGCCCTTTTGCACAGCCTATGCACGTCAAAGATCAAGATTGAAGACCTTGCCGGTGCCCCTCAAGGATTTGCACAATCGTCCAACAGAAGAAGGAAATGTTAAGCTCCAGCATATGGCCCGCACGGATCTGCATGGCCCGCACCGTTAGAAATTCTGAAGACCCTTCCAGCCGGCAGCCCACAGAGATGTCCACGGCCGCGCCGCTCAGAAGGTGAGGAAACCCCATCCAGCCGACGACCCATGCTCTTTTGCACGGCCCATGCCACCGAATTAGCCTAGGGTATCTCCATTTTTTAGCCTCTTTAATACCCATTTCCTCCCTACTATATAAAGAGTCTATGTCTACTAGGGTTTAAGAAGTTATAAATAGAAACATTAGTAGTAATTTCTATGGGTAGAGAGAGAGGGGGGGGGGATAACCATTCTCTTCCTAGTTTTTCCCAAGTGCATTGAATCTAATGGTAAAATTGGGTTCAATGCTTAGGAAGTAGTTTATTTACGTGGGGATCTAATTTGTATTCCTTACTTGGTAGAGATTTTGTGAGACATTGGATTACCCTATCTTATATGTACATGAATATTATGCTTGATTCGATCTTTACATTATTGAAATGGTGCATGTTAATTTTACTCTTTGATACACCATTGTTGTATGTAACAAGAATTGCGCTAGTCTCGTTATCCTTGGGAGTGTCCGGTTAGGATATGCGGGATCGTGGGTCCTGGTGATGTAAGTGTAGGCATATAGACCATGAGCACCGAATCCACACGAGTGTATGCCTAATATCGCCTGGGTCAAGAAACCCAATAAATTATGTATAATAGTTTGCAGAAACCAGGGTTGTAGTGTAGTGATGCAGGGCGAATGGTTGCAAAGATTGAAGAAGCGATGGATCGCCGTAAAGGTTCGATACGGTTTAAACGTAACTTTTACATTCGGAGTCAGAATCTGGCGAGACCAGATGCGTTGGAACCATCTTGACGAGTAGATAAAAAATCCTATGGAAGCAAAGATTTGGAGTCCTTTTTGCCATTTAAGGTCATTGAAGGCCTCAAATAGGCAATTTACTGTTTTTTAGTGTTCTTGATTTTCTTTTTATTTCGGATTTAATTCCAAATTTCTTTTTTTATTATTCCAGGGTTTCATTTTAGTATTTAAAGACTTCTTGTATTTTTTGGGCATTTTATCATTCATAATACTTTTTTCGAGATTATTTTCTCTCTGGTGGATTCCAGAACCAAAACCTAGGGTTTGTGCTTGGAGACCTTAATTGTTTTTCAAGATTCGTGCTTGCGGATCTCTTTGATATTCTAATTGTGTCATGTAGTGACCATTTTATTGTTTCAACCCTAGAATCGTTAGAAAAATGCCGATTCCTTTGCCTCTATAGACCTAGGGAGAAGCGTTCATAATGGAGGTCGGGAATGTAATTCTTTAGGGGAAAGAGAAGTGCGTAACTATTGGACTGTTTGACGTACTTTCCTAATTACGGAGGTGGTGTTGAAAGAATAGATGCGGGAACCTTTGTGTCACAGACATTGGAAAGTGTTGACTATCAACCACACTATGTGACACAGGAATTTTGATAGGTTTATACGTCTGGTATTTGATAGAAGCTAGGATCAAAATCATATACCGGTCATGTTACGCAAATACCCCCAAGTCTTAGCTTAAGATACTTTAATCTCTTGTTTTGCATATTCAGTAGTTTATAGACAACCTCACCCCCTCCCCCAAACCATGTTTTCAACACTAGTTATTCCCGACACACAATTGGAGTGACGCCCGATTGTGAGCCTTGCGTAGTTAGCATTTGAATCCTAGCATCTCCGTGGATGACCTCGAACTTGCCACTAGATACTCTTTGGTAGTTGGTAGTGAGTACGGGAGAAACAATACAAATTTCTATCTTTGATCTCCCAGTGCTCTGTAGGTTAGTAGATATCCCGTGAAAATGTCAGTTTATTAACGGCCCCGTAGAGTGCTGATTAATAAGTTTAGAAATCATTTTAACCATTAAAAAACCCTTCCGTAGATGCCATATTTTAATGAAAAAATCCTTCTAGTACCTTGTATGGAGGATAACATCCCAGAGTTTTGCATACTATGCCGTTTTCCCAGAGCTTAACTCCTTCCTCTACATCTTCCTTCTTGATTTCACCAAGTTCCATTCCATCGATGTTGATCGTCTTGTACTGTTTAACCTCCTTTTGAGAGTTAAAAAGAGAATTCCATTTTGAGCTACTTCTTCCTCCTCTTTCTCCACCTTTTCACTCCACGAGAGCTTCTTCCTCACAGTTTAAATCTGCCTATCTAGGTTTTCACACTGGATTGATGTATGGTTATTAACCCAATCATTGATTCATAAACTTTCCCGATTACCTCCTTGCTCTTAACTTCAATCTGTTTATTCTTGTCACCCATTTTCTGCCTCTTTCCTCCTGATAGATCTACAATTGCTTCACTAATCTCCCTCTTCTCATCTCTTGATGTTTTGATAGTCTTCTTCCTACCTCTTTTATGTCCATATCTGCCCATGGAGGCAAGGTACTAATCAGGAAGCAAAATGAGCTAGGATAGACCACATAGTAACGGTATTTCGCCCACAATAGCTAGAGAGAGAAAAACCTATGTTTTGTTAGTTGTAGTTAATGTTTTATGATTTTCAGTTGATGTTTTGTTAGTTGTAGTTCATGTTTTTTTATTTTCAGTTCATGTTTTATTAGTTGTAGTTGATATTTATGATTTTCAGTTTGGCGATATGTTGATCTTATGCAATTTTTGGTTGATGTTTATTTGATCTTTTTTAAATATTCTTAGCAGATAGTAAGAGGATGGAGAAAAATGGGAAAAGAATTGGGGAAAGGTCCCTGGAAAAGAATTGAGGACAAGTCCCCAGAGAAGAATTGTGTTAGAATTGCACAAAAATCCCAACACAAAATTTATACCATCTCAAAATTAAAATGGAAAATGGAAATTGTATCGAAAATGAAGGGAGTAGTAGGAGAGGTGTAGAAGCGTTAAAGGAGACTTAGAAAAAGAGTAAAACCCGGAGTCCACGACCCCACGAAGGAAGTACCTGTCAGTTTTACCCCCAAATCCAACATCACTGTCCTACTTGGACACCGCCTGGACTCAGTCCTTGTTCCTACGCATCTCCGAACACCGATTGATCCCATCCATCCACCCACCGACCGCTTTCATTCGTGCCGAGAATGGAGATATCAAGGGCGCACGTTCATTACCACCAATCTCCCTCCTTCGCCGCATCTATGAGGGACGTTACTTACAGGTTCCCTCCCCACTCTCTCCAATTACCTGCTTTATTTTCACTCCTTGTCTGTTGGCGCCATTTTCTGCTGTTTTAATGGAAGCCTGGAGGAGAGGGAACTTCCAAATTGTGTTACTGTTGGGAAGCAGTAAATGAAGTTGTAACTGATGATTTACCACTGTATATTTTCTTGATGAAAACAAGTGAATTGGCTCTGATGTTTTAGATGCATGAAAGTAGCAAGAACCCGAACGCACAATAGATGACTTTAGAATTACTGCACACAACTGCAGAAATATCCTAATTGATATCTGGGATTAGTCCAATAATAAGAGATAGATTGTTTTAGACAAGTAAGAAAAACTGTTTAGGAAACAATAAATTCGAGTAAAGAGATAAGGACTTCATGAGGAAGCAAATTTTCCGATGAAGAAATGAAAATGCAATTAATACAATCACTGGACAAACACTTGACACTTGCAATGGTGCATTGGTTTTGTTTCTCTCTCAAAATTAATTGTACTCAGTTTATTGCAAGTTAGTATCATAATAGTTGTTGGCATGTTACATGAAATTTGCAGCATAAGCATTCATGAATATTCTTTCATAAATTAGTTAGGTCCTTACTTTAAACACTAGATTTCATCAAAAAACAAACATGGTCGTTCCTTGGAAATGGTTTAGTGGAGAAATGTCTCAAAGAGAAATACTAGCACACTCAAATTTAATTTTTGACATGGCATTGATGATGAGTCTATGATTTGTTCAGGGTCCTTGTTTTATTGATACTCTTCCATAACTTTTAAGTATTATTAGTGTCATATATGGACCCTTACTCTCCTCGTAGCTCTTTTAATACTCTTCCATAATTCTCTCAATGTTGCCAGCATTCCATTAATATATCTTACTCATAGATTCCATCCTTAGTGGTTGAAGGAAGATCTAGCGATCAATTGTATATGGATGGCGTGAATGATATGTCCATGGTTCCTTACGTTCTGAAGCTGAAGTGGTTAATAAGTTGCTGTCTCTACATATTACACCTTTGGGGGCGGGGTCGTTAGCAGGATTTTCAGTCAGACGCTATGGTTTCAATCCTAGTTTAAACTTTAGGTAGCGTCCAAAGATAGATTTTGGCTTGACATCAAAAAGGCACATACCTCCGTACAATATAATGCTCAAGTGTTTTCCTGGTTCTGGATATTCTTATATGTCCTAATTGTCATACAATTTTAGGTGCATTTTATGTATATCATTGATAATTACCTAATTATAGGTGTAGTCAAGGCAGATGATCTACATCACTTCCACTGAATGCTTCCGAGACTTTAGTATTTCCCCCCTTCAAGTACAGCTGTGTATTGTGGGTGTTACTTCCTTTTTTTTGTAATTTATAGTTGTGGCTCTTCATGTAGCCTACTACTACATTCACTTGGACCAACTACAATAGTGGTCAAACAAATTATCCAACTTTCTAGGTATCTTTGTTTGATCTTGCAATGTTAACTGTTTACATGGCTGGAGAATATCTTTCTTACTCATCCATTTTGGTGAAAACATGCTCATATTTTTATCTTAATGATTTTTGTAGAATGTTAATAAATGTCATCATAGCAATGAACTGGGAACTGGTTCCATTGCCAAGATACAGTGCTCTGATGCATGTTAATAATATTCAGCGGCTCCCTCGCTCTCATCATGATAAATTTTTGATAAGCTAGGTTTTTTATTTTTTTTAAAATCCTGTGGAATCTGTTTCTGTCTTTAATGTATAATACATGTGTAGGATCTTGTGAGAAATCCAGAGGAGAACAAGCTTTAGTTTCCAGTTATAATTAATTTCTTTATTTCGGTAAACGTCAAGTTTTATAATGCATTCATTAAACGGGATGCGGCACGCTTGGAACTTCTTCAGATGAAATTTTATTGAACTGAAAACAAAAATTACCAAACCCCTTAGTGAAGTGAAAAAGGGATTTCAGAATTCTTGAATCAAGAAAATAATACTTGTAAGACTCTAGAAGCATGACACTTTATTAGATTGAATATGGAAAGTTAGTAAATGTAGCTTATTAGATGCGTATAGCTTTAGTTTTTCCTTCCGTGGTTTGTACATTATATTTGTCTGTATGGCAGTGTTTATTTATGCGTCCATGGTTTCCTTGCGACACACATAAAAATCAGACTTTTGTTAAAGAAATATTTGATGGTTCTTATCATAATCTTGAAAATGGTTTCCTATTTTCCTTTTGCTTGAGCTCTGCCTATGGCTGATGGGTTCTATATAATTTGAGCTGATGAGAAAATTTGGTGTGCAGCTGTGGCTCTTGTGGATATGAATTGAACTTGAGCTCTTCGAGTCGTAATACCGCCACCATTGGTTCAAAGTATGGAAAATCCATTAAGAAGGGGATAATCTCCTTCATGTACATTGACGAGGGGAGATTCAACCTGGTGGAAGAGTTCAAATGCGTGCCCTACTTCATTTCCAAGCGCTCTTGGGGCTTCTTTAGCCGGAGAACAAAGCTCTTGTGCCGCAACTGTGGTAACCATATCGGAAATGCTTATGATGATACTTCTGCTTCCTACCCTCTTGTGCCAACTGAATCAGATTTATCTTCCAATGGTGGGAGCTCTACCCCGCGGAAGTATGACGTCAACATCCGCTCCTTACAGCCATCTACATTTCAAGCTGGTACTCCTCGTAGTTTATGATGTATGCACTCACATGTATTTGGTGTAAATCTGTATAGCGAGAAAACATTTTCCTCCATTGCAGTTCTACCCGTTATCCTTTACAAACTCTTTTAGTAGTTTTTGTTAGGTGTTTTATGATATGTTCTGAAATGCCCTGTTGAACTTGAAGTTGTACATGACAAAGGAGATCAGCATTTTATAGATGATTCATAAGTTTTTTCTTTTTCTAATTTGACATGAATATATGGCTTTCAAAACTAGTGATTTCATTGTTCTTATTATTAGTCACATCCCTAGTGGCTAGATGATTTTTTCTTTGTTTCCTTTAGAAGTGCAAGTTTTTCCCTTTTGATGGTCGTAGGTTAGAACAGTCACAGTGATATGCCGTTGAAAGTGACGACAATTCATTACTCGGTTTTGATTCCGTCTTTTGACTGATTCAAAAGAAGCATTTTGTCAAAACATTGCTTTGCCGTGTTGAGCCGAACTTCAAACCATTAGCCATTAAATTGTTGATGTAGTTGTATAAACTGTTCTGATCATAGCAAGTCTAAATTAAACATTACTACCGAACAGAGAAAATGGAAGGAGAAGTGCATCAAGATCATGAGACCAGCCTCTTGTTCGATTTGCCATCGCACATCACCATCGACATCTTAACAAGACTGTCAACAAAAACCATCAGCAGATGCTGCTGTGTGTGCAAGCAATGGCTAGAGCTAGCTATCAGCCCCGAGTTTGCCAACTTGCGCCAATCAAGAACCCCAGCTTACCTGATGTTCTATACAAATCATGCAGTGCCATTGCTATCCGCAGTAGAGCTCGAAGATGACCCCACCAGCCATGAAATGTATTACCTCCCCGGTTCCACAATAACAGAGGTCACAGAAGGATCAATGTCCATGTTCGGCTCCATTAATGGGTTGCTGTGTTTTCACGAGTTTGGGTACCATTCCCCTGACAGAATTCTCTTACTGAATCCAGTTACGCTGGAGCGAATGACTCTTCCCAGCCCCGGAGGGCTAATGGAGTACCCCAACATAACTTCTCGCGGATTTGGAGTAAGCTCTGTAAACTCTCTTTACAAAGTGGTGAGGATTTACCAGGAGATAGTGATTGAGGGGGATGGCAGAAGGATTACCAAATCGGAATGCCATGTTTATACTTTGGGACAGGGATGCTGGCGCCTGCTCCAGGAACAGGCCCCGTTTATGTACAGTTGTCGGTCCAATGGTGTGTTCTTCAACGGCTATATCCATTGGTTGATTCAGGATCCCAATGGAACTGAAACCATATCATGCTTCGACCTCGAAAAGGAGTCATTCAGGCCCTTCCCAGCTCCTCCTGAATTGGATCAACGCAATCTGGCTACTTTGGGAGTCTACAAAGACTGTTTCTTGAGTCTATGCGACAACACATCCGATTTCGAGATCACGATTTGGGTGATGGAGGAGTACGGAGTTAAGGAATCGTGGGTGAAGAAGTTTGTGATTGACAAGGAGGCTTGGGGCATGGCCGGTCAGCCCTACGAAGTGGTTCGAGTTCTTAAGGTGTTCAAGGATGGTGTGATTCTGCTCTTGTCGAGGGACGATGTACTCTTCTCCTATAATCCTGAGACCAATTGCTTGGAACACATCGACATTCAGAACTTGGCTCGCATGCCTGAAAAGCATCCATGCATTGATGTTGTTGATTATGTCCCTAGCTTTCTTTCCCCGGAGAAAGCGGGCAAGATCTTGAAAGATATCGCATTTGCATAAGTTATGGAAATATGATATTGTATTATAGATTGAAATACGACGGGGCTTATTTCTTATTTCAAAATTTTAAATAAAACTGTAGTTTCACGTGCGTGTATCTTTTTTTAATCATAATTTTTTTTGCTCTGTTTTTTTGTCAACCGGATTCTCTCTACCTCGTCGCTGTGAGTAACACTTCTTTTTGTTTTTTCTTCTCTTTTTATCCGTTCTCTTCAAATTTGCGTGGACTTTCATATTCGAAAATTATTGCATCTTGGTTTGGTTATGATGAAGGCAAATTTTCCATTTTTGACTTTGATTCATCACTACTCTAGGATGCCCTATTAAAGACGGTTATATCGGATTTAATGGTTCCGCCATTAATCAACAAGAAAATAAGGAGGTTCAAGGAACCGCCTTTAAAAAACGCCAACGAAGGCGGTTAACAACTGCCTTTAAATTGGTAATAGAACCGCCTTTAGAAGTTTTCGAGCTCGGAAACTTGTGGCTTTCCCTCAGATCTTGCATACAATTTCCGACCTCAGAAACTTAATTATTTCCGAGTTCAGAAACTAAAAATTACTTTGGTTCGTCTCGTCTTAAATTTGAAATTCCTTTATGGAATCATGTCTTGTTTCCTGTCTCACTCTGGAATTATTTTTTGTGGGTATTTTTCGCCCAAAATTTAATTTCCGAACTCAGAAAATTGCCTCGTATCTCTTGTTTCCGAGTTCGCAAAGTTGATTCTAACCAATAGTATTTGACTATTGAAGATCCAAAACTATTTCCGGTCTCGGAAATATAATCAGGTCTTTTGATATAAAATGTGTTCATTAATATTTCCGGCACAAAAATGCCTCGATACACAGCCACAATTTAAAAACAAAAAAAGACAGTATCTTGCACCTTAACAAAAATCTATAGATAATGCTAACCAAGTAATAATCTATAGATACGAATAGAAATTACTACAAATCTATTCCGACATTTCTAAACTTCAATGTTTATCTAACTTGAGATTCCCTACAAATATCGGGATTCCCTAGTGTTGCTGACCGATTGAGAATTAGAAGATAATAAATGTGTTAAATGCATCGGCGAACGCATGCATAATGGTGCACATAAACTATGTATGAGATCTGATCCTAATTATACCACCCTTATGTTATTCTATTCAATCATTGAGGGTAGAAAATTCAATCCAGGGGCAACTACTTTTAGGCATATGTTGCACTTTGCCTCCTTGAAGAAGGTTTTGACACGCCTACCGTATGAGAGTTCAATCACTCTCATTTTAAAGAGTGTTGAGGGGTTGATTTTAGAGAGGGGAAAAGGGTCGAAGTATTTCGACAAGACGTACTTTGAGAACAAGGGTTGGGTGTTGCGCGATCGTAAGTGGTATTATAATACCACGGAAGCACCCGAGGCGATCAAGAGGCCACAAATTGAGAAAGGTTAGTAAATGAATTTACTTTAATTTCGTCATAAAATGTTGGTCTTGTTTACATTTTCAATATCGTTTAAGGCGCTCATTGGTTGGTTGTCATTTATAGGTACCGAGAAAGCGTACTTGAAAGGTTTCAATGATTGCTACAAATGGATGCGCAAGGTATTTAGCGCCATGAAGGCTAAGATCAGGTTCATGGAGAAATTTCAACGAGCATATGAGTGTCACCTCGCATCAAACTCCCGACCTCGACTCGACCGATCGACTTGCACTGGCGATATTGAAGATGTAGATGATTGAAGTTTTTGAATTGCCGATTTGAATGCTATACTTTATGTTGTCATTTGTTTTTGGGAGATTGTAGCTGGATTTTATTGATGTCGACCTACTTCTTCTTAATTGCATTTCTATGGATATTATAATGCTTTTTTAGTTAAATCTTTTACATATTTGTTTACCAATAATATCAATACTAGAGGCATTTGAATTATCCAAGGTACATCATTGGACGAATGACATAAACTACATTTGAAATCGAATAACTTACTACTTATGCTTCCTTTCTTAATCACCACCTTCTTCGGTCTCCGTTTTTTACGTGTGATCTTTCCCTTACCATCGATCCACATTCCTTCATCATGCTTACTACGACCAAAGAAACTGTGAAGACTCCGATCATCCTCCTCAAAAAACATAACTTCTTCAACTTCAAATTTCGATATATGGCATCCGAATCCAATCACTTCCTCTGACTCATTTTCTTCAACGAGCACACATTTCCCTTCCACAACAATCTCCCACCTAGGATTAACAGGATCCCTAACATATAAAACTTGGTGTGCTTGAGAAGCCAATATGAAAGGATCGCCCTTCCAGCTAACCCGATTTCTATCGACAAGGGTGAATCCCAAATCCACAGTGCGCTGTCCATTGTTAATATCCACCCACTGACATGTAAACACAGACACATGCATACTAACATAGGCCAACTCCCAAAATTTTGAAATCGTGCCAAAGTAGCACTTTAGGGCGTATATAGGATTGTCGTCACCCCCACTTCCAACATGCAATGCTTCGAAGACAACAAACACTCCACTGTTTTGATTGACACTCTTAAAGGTGTGTAATGGCTCTGATACCAACTAGGGTTTTTGAAATCCCTCGTTTAGCCAGAGATCTAAAATTCCGCAATCCAGAGTCTTCGTAAGGAGATTCATATCACAAATTGATTTGAAATCAAACAAAGCTTTATGTTGGATTGATTTGTAATGCACAATATTACATGGAAAGGCAATGTAGATCGAATGGAAATGACATTCTATGTTGTGACAATTATGTGACTTCAACCCACTGGGAGGTCGTCGTCGTACCTCTCAAAGATGCTATTTTAAAGCCCTTTTGCTTACTAAATACAAATAAGTAGATAGTATGGCAAGTCGGGATCGTCCACAGAGACGGGGGATATCTCAAGTGTTTGCTCATAAAATGGTAAATACTATGCTAGATATATAGATCCACATATATATATATGCACATAAAAAAGGGGTTTTTGGTTTGGTTTTTCTAAGTTAACAAATTAAAGACAAGTTAAACTAACAAAGCATACAATCGTTAAAACG
>JAULKM010082738.1:0-11531 GCA_032355605.1 Rubia tinctorum
TGAATCTAGCTTATCTAAACTTACCAAATCTAGTTCTAATCAAATCAAAACTGAATATTCTAAACCCTAAATTAGAATATAACCAAAACTCTTCTAAGCCAACATGGCTGAGTTTATGGGATTTATTCATAAAAATAAAATGATCACACTACCTCATTAGAAAAATCCAGTGGAAAAAAGTATAGTGTTATCCTCCTAAATATACTAAACTAGGAAAATTATAATAAATGAGAGTTTTGATATCATATCAGTAATTAACTTGGAGGATAATGGATCAGAATGAACTCATTTGTAATGATCTTTAGAAAATCATCTGATTACATGCCATTGATTGAAATATTTCTTAATGTAGCATTTGAAGATGCTTCTAAAAATGTTGTTGTGCAAGCCCGATGCCCTTGTAACGATTGTAGAAGTGATGAGTATTTAGAGAGGAAGAAATTGCAGGGACATCACCAGGGGATTCAAAGAAGCTACATTCGTTGGGTATGGCATGGGGAAGTTGGAGAAATTGCTGGGACATAAGATTTGAATAGAAAATATGTGGGAGATGAATAAGATGGAAATGCAGAATTTGATGTAATGGTTAAGGATATTGAAAAGGAGTTCAAAGGTAAACCCGAGGTCTTACAAGCTTTACTTGATGACAAAGAGACACCATTGTACAATCGTTCCAAACATTCGGTACTTTGTGCGGATTTGAGGATAATCAATTTGAAGGCTAAATTTGGGTGGACTGATAAGTTGATAACCAAAACTTTTAAATTATTTAGGGAATTGCTCCCGAAGGTAATCTTATGCTAGATAGGTTGTATGCCATGAAAAAATTTCTTTGCCCGGTGGGATTAGAATTGAAAAAAATACATGCTTGCTCAAATGATTGTATGTGGTACTGGGGAAATAAGATGAAAATAGAGAAACATGCCAGGTATGTGGTGAGTTTCACTAAAAATATAAGATGGGTGCAATTGCGGTGGGTGTGGAAGTGTTAACTAAAACAAAGAAAAAAACATTGGCAAAAGTGATGTGGTACCTCTCTATCGCTCCCTGATTGTATAAGTATTTTGCATACATGGAATATGCAAAAATATATCATTGGCACACGAAGAAGGAAAGACTAGTGCATGATGTGATTATACATACATCGGGTTGTGATCAATGGAAATAAATCGATGCCTTTACCCCGGGTTTGGATCAAAACCCCGGCATTTGAGGTTCTACCTGTGTACTGATGGAATGAAGCCAATTGATAATATGAGTGGTACACGTAGCTCTTAACCTGTTATGTTTGTTATCTACAATCTTCCAACATGGTTAACAATGAAACGTAAGTATGTGTTGTTATCTGTAATTATTTCTGGTCCTGAGCATCTGGTTAATAATATAGATGTGTATCTTGCTCCTCTTATCAAGGATTTGTTAACTCTATTTAATGAGGGTGTTTCGACATATAATGGAAGTGTTGAATATTTCTTTACATTGAAAGCGATGTTGAAGATTTCCTGCATACGGTAGTTTTTCTGGTTACTCTGTGAAAGTCACTTTTCTTGTCCCATGTGTGAGAAGGAGACTTATTACCACTAATTGAAGCATGGTTGTAAAATTGTATATCAAGGTCATTGTAGGTTTCTTCCGGAGGAGTACCACCCATGATGATGGCAAAAAATGATTCAATGGGGAAGTAAAGGCTAGAGAAGCACCAGTTGCACAAACATGCACTCAAATATTTGAAACTGTGAAGAATTTTCCCAATGACTTTGGGAAGAAAAAACGTACAGTGCCCTTGGATGGAAGTTGGAAGAAATGCTCCATTTTTTTAGATTGCCTTATTTGGAGCATTTGGATGTTAGATACTGTCTCGATGTCATACACATTGAGAAGAATGTGTGTAATACTTTGGTCGGGACGTTGTTGAATGTCTCTGGAAAAATAAAAGATGGGGTTAAGGCTCGGTTAGATTTGGTTGAGATGAGAATAAAGAAGAAATTAGAGCCAGTGAGTTTCGGTAAAAAAATGTAGGTGATTATTACAGGTAGGCGTTTCTTCCTCTAACCCCCTACATTCCTCATCTATATTTGGTACGTTCTCACTTAATTTTCACATTTTTTTAAGGGGAAGATCAACACATTTTCTATTGGACTTGATAGTGATCAAGGTTTCATCAAATTGAAGTTCCCACTTGTTTGATGTAAAAGTTAGTGCTTTAAAACCTAGATTATTTGGTGCTCCACAATGGATTCTTGAAGGGTTGATAATTTCTAGTGGTACTGATTATATTGATTTTTAATGTTGTTATTTAGTGATAACATAATGGTTGTGAGTTAGGTCGTACCCCGGGTAGCTTAGGACCAGAAATCATCACCAATAACAACACAACCATTATGGGCAAAATACATTGTAGAAAATTAGAACGTAAGATAGCTAGGAAAGAGTTAACTCCATTGGTTATCAATAAGTCATGCAATTGTTTGTCCAAAAAATGTGCAAAGTGGTCTATTTGGGTTCCGAAGATAGGTAGAATAAAGGTGGACATAAGGTATGATTGTTGGAATAAGGGTGGACATAAGGAGACCTTATGGATGGAGTGCAAGGTACCATTATTTTCCATGCTGATGTTCCCCACTTAAATTTCCCCTACTCTTATTCTAAAAAGCAACTCTAACTTATTGTAACTCCCATAATTATAAATCCCCATAGAGACCCTTCGAAATTGATACCTCGGATATGGTATTTATTAGAAAGAAGGAAACGACCATGATGTACAAGAGTTGGCGGGAACACAAATACACTTTTTCAAGGGACTACATATTTTCTTTGGAGAAAGGTTATCACCCGTGGAAAACTTAAACACACATTCAACCATAAAATTGGGAGATCCACAAGAGAAGGGCTTTGGAGAATGATTCTAAATTAGTAAAAATAAATTCAATTTAAAAATTATTTAGATTTACATAT
The DNA here is from genome assembly GCA_032355605.1 of Rubia tinctorum. NCBI lineage: Eukaryota > Viridiplantae > Streptophyta > Magnoliopsida > Gentianales > Rubiaceae > Rubia > Rubia tinctorum. The sequence goes on from JAULKM010082738.1 coordinate 2,956, forward strand.
CTTTAGTGATGACATGCCTCTTACAAGCTAACATAGGGTACGAGGAAAAAACTGCATTTCCAATTTGAATTTAATTTCTTACCAATTGAGCCATGGGGGTATGAATTGGCGGAACTGAAGTTTGTGTAGGTACGTCTAGAAATAGATGTTCAAAATGAAATTGAGGTAGGGATAACCAAACAAGAGGCAGGGGCTACTGTACAACCAATGGATGTGAATGATATTGATAGGTTTGATCTATTCCTCAAAGGCCAACAAAAAAAATAAGGGGATATACGATATGGAAGGCGAAAAGAAATTTTGGAATGAGTGGTAAACCCTACAACTATTTTTTCCTTTATTCACATATTTCTCGTTCACGTATTCTAAAATATTCCTATAATTTTTATATTTAGGAAAAAATAAAGAATGATGACTTAGAATGGAAATTAATACCAATGTTTAAGCAAGACATCCTTTGTGTGGCTACCAAAAAACCGACCACTTGGGCATGTTAGGGGAGTGGGTGCACTTGACCCAATTTGAGGCATTTGGAATTACTCAGTACTATAGTTGTGCACAACCATCATGGGTCCACACATTTAAAAAACAAGTGCTTCAACAAGAGAAACAAGTTGAGCAATAAGACATTCTCATTCGGAAGTTGATCCAACACATCATCCTTGCAGTTCCCGGGAATTTAGATTATTTGTACTCCGCCATCAAGATGATTGCACCATTCTTCTAAATATGTTGAACTTAATCGGGAGGAAATCATTCAAACTCCTTGACACGAAGCCGACAACCTCGACAAGTTCATCCTCGCTAGTGATAAAAAAAAGTACACATTTAACATTTATCAAATCATTAATACAAATTGTGTCATATTTAACAAATTTATGTGGTGTGATGTAGGGTTTACATGTGTGTAAGTTATACATTGATCAAGATATAGATGTTAGAACACTCCACATAGCCGATGGAGTTTTTCATGAGTTAATGAAACATCATCATACCGTACCAAATGCAGAAGGTTTGTCAAGAGTTTCTTCGGAGAAAGTATTGGTGAAGGGTGCCCCATTGCCAACTCCAGGTGGAGAACACAAGAGTGTTGGTCCCGCTAGTGGAATGTTTCTTTTGTGGCTGCATCGACTAATGTATGCCGATCTTATAAAGGATAACCAATTGAAGTCACACGGCCAACAACACCTAAAGCGGTACAAAATGCACCTAAACCGATCCATAGGATACCTAAACCGATCCAAAAAAACCTGGGCAATTGTTAGTTTTCGAGCTCGGAAACTATGTTGTTTCGAAGGCCGGAAAGTGTATGTCAGTACGAGGGATAGCACAAGTTTCCGAGATAATTTTTTTTAAAGATGGTTTTTAACCGCCTTTAATTGTGATTTTAATGGCAGTTCCTTGAAAAACCTTATATTATGATTGATTAAAGGTGGAACCATTAAAGGCACATAGAAAGTGCCTTTAAATTGCCGATATAACCGCCTTTAATAGGCTTCTCCTATATGACTGTTCATGTCCAGAATTTGACTGATATCTGGATAACATATTGACAAGAAAAGCTATGTCTGGCCTAGTGCCAACTTGTGCATATATAAGACTTCCTACTAGTCTTTCATATGGCACAATTTGCATACACTTCCTTTTTAGTAAGTTTTTTTGGTGTTGTTCTTTATGCAATTTGTTGCCTCTAGACATAGGTGATTCTCCTCCTTTGTAACTCTCCATACCAAATCTTTGCAAGGTCTTGTCAATATAGCCTTTTTGGGATAAATTTGTCATACATTTCTTTCTGTCTCTAGTTATTTTGATTCTCAATATGTAGTAAGCTTCTCCTATATCTTTCATGTCAAATTGATTAGAAAGAAAATTTTTGTTTCCTTTAATATGGAAATTTTACTAATAGCCAATAAGATATCATCGATGTAAAGAATCATCACGATAAAATCACTCCCAGTGATTATCAGATATATGCATTCATCCAATTTATTATCTTGAAAACCAAAACTAGTAACTACATTGTCGAATTCGAGATACCATTGTCAGCATGCTTGCTTAAGCCCATTTTTCAATTTTCTATGTTTTCATACTTCACCCTGCTCATATCCTTTTGCCTGCAACTAGATATCTTCATTTATGTCTCCATTCAAAAATTTAGTGTTGACATCCATTTGATGAACTTCCAAATCATAATATGTTACAAAGGCAATCAAAATTCTTAGCGGATCATTTTTAGAAACAGGTGAAAAGGTTTCATTGTAGTCATTCCTTTCTTTTGATTGAATCTTTTGGCCACTAGTCTTTCTTTGAATTTTTCAACATTTCGATCAGCATCATTTTTAGTTTTATACACCCACTTGTAGCCAATTGGGTTGCACCCTTTTTTGTTTATTTACAAGTATCCAAACATTATTTTTGAACATGTTTTCCCACTCATCATGCATGGCTTTCTTTCATTGATTATGATTTCATTGCTTGTTGTAAAGTTGTTGCATCCATTTTCTCATCTAAATCGTATTCCTCTTCCATTTTATAAACTTGATAGTTATATGAAATTGCTGATTTTCTTTCCATTGTTGATCTTCTTAATATATTTTGATCTAGTTGCATTGCTTCTTGACTGACAGTAGGATGGTTCAACATTGTACAAACTCCATTATTTGAGCCTTCCATCGCTATACTTTCCTTATCATCAAAATATGGTTGTGGTATTTTCATCATCATCACAGTTGGTAGTTATTGAGCTTCTTCCATGGAAATGTCTCCAGCATAATAATCAGTATATACAAGTCATTCCATATAATTGTCATTCCCTAAGTTTCTTTCTTTGTCATCGTTTGTATATACTTTCATATCATCGGCATCCACTTGTGGCTCAAATTCTTCATCTATGAAAAAAACTTTTGGCATCTCAACAATTCCAATACTTCTTCTTGGACAATAAATCTTGAAACCTTTTGATTTCTCAATGTAGCCAATGAAGTAACCCCTTACAGATTGAGAATCAAGTTTTGCTCCTGTTTTTTATTTTAGATTTTTGCCTCCGTCTTGTAACCCCATATATGTAGTTGATTTAAACAAGGTTTATAACCACACCACAATTCATTTGGTGTTTTTTACTCTGCTTTTACTGGGAGTTCTATTGTAAATATAATTTTCAGTCTTTGATGCTTCTCCCAATAAAATTTAGGTATCCCGAATCTCATAATCTTGATCTTAACCATATTGAACAATGTACTATTTCTCCTTTTCGAAACTGCATTTTGTTGTAGGATATATGGAGTTGTATATTGTACTCTTATACCACATTCTTGTAAATATAAGGCAAATGGACCCTTTTGTTGACCATTTTCTGTATAGTTGCCAAAATATTCATCTCCTCGATCAGATCTGACAATCTTAATGATATTTCGTGTTTGTCTTTCTACCTCGGTATTAAATATTTTGAATGTTGCCTGAATTTGCGATATTTTAGAAATTAAATATATATGACAAAATCTAGAGAAAAAACAATCTATAAATACAATAAAAATGACTAAATTGTTTTTTTGGTCCCCTACATTCCATCTTTTACCATTTTTTGGTCCCTTACAGAAAAACCACGCTTTTAGTACCCCACAAATTCAAAGTGAAAATTTTGGTCCCCAAAACCAGATTCCAGCTAGAATTCAGGTAATCCGGTATTATTTCCGATATAGCAAGGGGTATTTTTGTGATTTTATAAATAAAAAATATTTTCAATTAAAAACTTCTTCTTCCACTCTGCCAACAGATTCTGCCACCGCTACCCCTTATCTTCTTCCACTCTACCGACTGATTTCGGCCAACGCCCCCACCACCACCACCTCTTGTAGTCAGCTACCACCGCCAGCCATCATGCTCTTGTGGCGGCGCATCTTTTTCTCCGCCGTGAAATCCACCCACAAGCACATACCCCAACCATACCACCACACATTCTCCACCACCTATTTCTAAAACACATTCATAGTCAACCCTAAAATGACCGTACCAGCGCCCATACCCCGCCACCACCCCACCCTGCAACCATCCTAAACCTTCACCATCCCAGCCGGCAATGGGAACCTTGAACGACATTCCTCAATTTTCTCAGCCGTAGGCAGAATATTTACTCCTCCTCAATTTCTTCCGCCACAGGAAAAATATGCGTGTGCTCCCACTTGACGTTACTGGGAAGTTTGACCTGCTGTTAGGGATCCCCGGGGGCGCAAAGTTATCAAGGTCCTCCGCTTCCTCCCACTTATCTTCTCCATCTACTGCCACGTTGATGATAAAATATGGTTAGGGTTTACCAATTTTGAAGAAAAATTGATTCTCGAAGAGCGGGAGATCTCATGAATGAAATAGAGTCCTAGAGAGTGGATCGATTTACTTTGCAGGAAATCAATTTTCTCTACTTAGAAAGCCCTTGAAAGGAAACAAAAAATAATTAGGGTAACAGGAGGGGTAACGGTGGAGTGGAATAATAAAAAGGGTAGCGGCGACGGGAGTGGTTTCGGTATGAGTGGTTGTGGTGGCCAGAGACGGGTGGCGGAGTGAAAGAAGAAAAGGGGTAGAGGTGGTGGGAATAACGCAGTGATGGAGTTAGTGGAAGAAGAAATGGGGAAGGACATGGAAGTTGGAAATGGAAAGAAATGAAAAAGACGAAAATATTTTTTAATAAGTGAAATTATGAAAATACCCCTAACCATATAAGAAATAATATCGGTTTGGGTACCAAAAGATGAAAACTATCTTAAAACCAGCTGGAATATGGTTTTGGGGATCGAAATTTTCATTTTGAATTTGTGGGATACTAAAAAAATGTGTTTTTGATGTAAGGGACCAAAAGATGGTAAAAGATAGTAACAATTTAGTCAAACAAAAATTTCCACAAATAGTATGAACTGGAAAAGGACCACAAATATCTGTATGTACTAATTCTAAAAGGGTTTCACTTTGTTTACTTCCAAAATTCCTAATCTTAGTCATTTTTTCATTTAAGAAATCAATACAAGTTCGGAAAGCAGTGAATCTAACTCTAGAAGAATTTTTTTATTGACTAGTAACCTAAGTCTCTCTTTTGAAATGTCACCTAACCATTTATACGACAAAAATGACGAGACGCCTTGACAATATCTTCTTCTTTGACCAGAATACTTATTTATGGTAAACATTTCCTCATTAGTTGATAGACTTAAAAACTCATATTGACAATCAACCTACCAATGCCTATCAACGATGATGTCTTTCCAAAAATGATGACACTCTTACACTATTAAAGGTTGGCCGCACAACCCAACTTATTAGATAACACATTTGGGTCAACTCGGCCCAATAAGGTTTACCTATGACTAGGTCAGCCTTGGCCTTCAATGCGTAAAAACGTAAAGTTTCAGCTACATACAACCACTGTTTGGGTTTAAGTAGTATAAATATGAACGTATGTCATTAAATTTATTCATTCACTATTCATTTTCTTGAGAGGAGAGACTGACTTTGGTATCAGAGAGTTTTCTCCTAGAATACTCTGAGGCTTGTTTATTGCAGATCACGGCTGAGGAATCTAGAGCGTGATCTGATTGGATCTCTAACACATCAATTGGCATACCTGGTGGGCTGATTAAGTCAAATTCAGATTCATTGGTTTATGTCAACTTCTACAGCCGCTACTCGAAGGAGTGAAAGGTTGAGAATAAAGGGAACAGTCGCAGGTGATGAAGTTTAGTCACCTTATAGGAGAAGGAAGAAAAGCAAGATAGCCACTTTCCTAACATCACAAGATGTTTGAAATGATATGGTTGAGGTCTCGAAAGGGTCTAGCTCAGTCTCTCCCATTGCAGAAGGGTCTCGAGCTAGGGTTGAAGGATTGTCGAGGCAACCGAAAGTTAGCATAGAGCCTGGGGTGGGAATTAGTACCACGATGCCTTTGCAACATCCTTTGTGTGGCTCCCGGGAAGATATTAATGCTTAATTAACAGAGGTTTATGGTGATTCTTACATCGAGGCTAATGAACGAAAGATCCAGGAGAATTGGAACTTGAGGATGGAGTTGTGACAAGATTGCAGCCATACTTGGCACAGGTGGCATAAATGTTGGGGGAAGAAGGATATCAAATTACTCCTCCATCGATGTTACCTGGATAATCGAGGGGTATAGTATCTTCGATGCTTGTGGAAATGCAAATGAGGCCTTTGTCTCAGCTTATGTTGTGGGGTTTCATACCAAGGTTATGCGGGAGAAGTTGCTCAGCCTAGGCCGCAACCCTCATTTTATGAGTAAATCTATATTCAATTCAATTCAGTATATCTATATTAATTTCATTTCATATATTTTCAATTATTTCATTTAAGTATATTTATACTTATTTCAATTCAAGATATTTACATTTATTTCAATTCACTATATTTTCATCATAATGTTTTTATCATTATCTCTTCCATTGGTAGATGACAACCATGAAAATTTTATTGTTATGTGCATAAGAACAAAATAAACGAAAAAAAGTTTGGTACGAGAATATTTGTATTTATATGAAAGTTCATGTTATCCAGAGTTTATTTGCAGTTCCGTTTTGTTCAATTCAATTCAGTTCAGCTCATCTAAATTCATATCAGTTTAGCATGAATTTAATTTGATTAAATTTAAATTAATTAAGTGATAGTGTTACTATTTTCGTACACTTAAGTTCAAATCAATATAGTTTAGTTCAGATAAGTTCAACTCAATGTTGCTTTACAATAGAAGAACACCACTTCATTATTTGTTCCACATGTTTCTTTAGAACTCTATGTTCATTACATTGTAATTGGGAGTATCCCATATCAAACCGAGTAAGGCCTTCAAGCCATTAATATTAATATATAGGGTTTGATCAACATCCTCGTCACTGATAGTTTTGATTAAAAAAATCCATGCAGTTTTGTTCATATTAGTAGTTCTTTTGTAAAAAGTATGTATTTTTACACCATTTTAATAATCTATTTTTTTGTATTTTATTCATGTATAACAAGAAATAAATAAATTAAAATTCTAAAAATATTGTATATATATTAAATAAATTTTATTTAAAGATAATTTTATTTTGAAATAAATTACATTTTTTCAGTTAAGTATATTTAAATTTATTTTATATAAAATCAATTTAATTCAGTATATTTATATATTTCTTTCAGTTCAGTGTATATATATATTTATTTATTTATTTATTTATTTATTTCACTTCAGTTCAGTAAACGCGCGCGCGCACACACACACATATATACATATATATGTGTGTGTGTGTGTGTGGAATTGGGATCATGTGAGAACACCAATATTGGGTGTGAACATCCACTTATGTTAGAACAAATTTCAACCATTGAACTAGATTAAACCAATGGTTGATAAGTTTCCGCTGAAATTTAGGAAAATAAAGAGGCAACACACACAAGTTCTTTTATCAGATCGAAGTTGGATTATGAGAGTAGTAATTTGATATTCATCCTCTTTTTTCTCTAATTTATATACACTGTCTCTATATTGCTTCTGCTTTATCTTTTATTGACAAGATTTGCCTCTGAAGTTTTTAATTTTAAATATGCTCTTGAAGTTTTAATTTGGAGTTGTATCTAACAAAAACAAATTGGTGCTTCGAGTATAAATCAAAAAATTCTTCAATCGTTGCTTGTAAGTGCTTCAAATGTAACTAGTAGTCAATTATTTTAATTCTTATGTGCACTACAAAACAACATGGTGCTTATAGTATAGGTCAAAGGTGATTCAATAATTGTTTGTAAGTGATTCAAATGTAACTTAAATGTAAATTTTTTAAATTCTTACATGCGCTACGAATACATCTTGGTGCTTAGAGTATAGCTCAAAGGTACTTCAATTATTGCTTGTAAGTGTTTCAACTGTTACTTATAGGTGTTTCTTTTAATTCTTACGTCCACTACAAAAACAACTTGGTTCTTAGATTATAACTCAAAGGTACTTTAATAAATATTTAGTTAATTATTATTCATAAATATTTAGTTGTAATACAAGACATTTATTAATGTTAATGGCCCTGCATGCCATTTAAAGGCTCATGCCCGGTACGCCATAAAGACCCACGTCAAGAAGGCTAATGCAGCAACCTGTTAAACATGAAAATCCATATGCATTGTTATAATCAAGTTTTGGGTTATATGACCATAATTTGAGCTTAGTATGGTTCTTTTATTGTAATAGCCTTTTACTTGTAGCATACGCCGGAGCAGATCTGCGCTTGGCTTTCTCACCGCCTGCTTAATCCCAAAATCACTTGGATTCCAACTTCTGAATGCACACCTCTTATTGTCTTTTGGGCTGAGAGTGTGCGTGCGGGTGTTAGGTGGAATTAGGATAACTATCCATTTTTTAAAATTTGTAATAGGAAAACTAACTATTATGTATATGAGATAATTTTCAAAAGATATACAATTGAGCAGTACGACTTGACACTTAATTTAGCTTTTTAAAACTTTATTTTATTGGCAACCCGCACCCACGTTCTACCACATTTTCGTGCGCATGTTTAATATTTTTGACTGCATTGTTTTAGGAAGAAAAAAGG
>JAULKM010082748.1:0-11531 GCA_032355605.1 Rubia tinctorum
TATGATGTAAACCTACCTAAATCTAGCAATCTTACAACAAAAACATAACAAAAGAGATGTTAAATGCTTCGGAAAACTCATGCATTTGACGTCTCATCATGTTCCAACCATGTACTTGATGAAAAAACACTTGTACTTAAGTAATGTGAAGCAAGGAAATCACACCATGGATGAATATTTACAATATCTAGAACTAACCATGAGAAGGGTAGGTATAAGAAAGGATGATGCATTTGTGAAGAGGCTGTTTTTGAAAGACTAAAGAAGAATCTTCAAATACAATTTATGCTCCAAAATAATGTTTCAATAAAGGACTTATTGGTGAAAATAAGTTTGGTTGAATGTACCTATAGGAAGAAAAACTCCCCATTCTATAACTTTAACAATCAAAGGTAGGGTTTCTCATGAGATCTTCTAATTTTAGCTGAGTAACAGGGACAAAGATGGAAAGACTTGGTCCTACCCAGGCGAATTCAAATCCTACTTTTAGTTATAATAAAAAAATGAATGGCAACCTGAAATCAACAAAATTTTATGTGAAATCCAAGTATGTGTTGTTCAAAGAATCAGGAGCACCTACTGGAAGAGACTAATTGCTACTTGGGAAAGATTTAAGACCAGGATTTATTTGTATCATGATCCAACCATGTACTTGATGGAATTAACACTCTTATGTAAGCAAGTAATAAGAAACATGGAAATCCTACCATGGATGAATATTCCCAATATCTCGAACTAACAATAAGAGAAGGATTGGTATGTGAGAGGATAAGGCATTTATGAAGGACTTGTATATCAAAAGTCTAATGGAGAATGGTCAAATACCGAATAAGGTTAAACATAATATATCAATAAGTGACTTATTGGTGAACGAAAGGTTGGTTGAAAGTACATTCAAGCCAAAAAGGAACCCATCCTACTACTTTAACAATCAAAGGTCTTTGTTTGACTCGGGATCTTCTAACTTCGGCTGAGTAAGAGGGAAAGTGAAGAGGATTTTTGGTACTTGGAATCTAGAGCATATGATGGAAGAGACTGATTGCTACTTGGGAGAGGGTTAAGACTGAGTTTCATTTTTGTCATGTTCCAAGCTCGTACGTGATCAAAAACAAATTGTACATAAGCAATATAAAGAAAGGAAATCCCAGTGTAGATGAATATTTGCAATATCTGGAAGTAACCATAAGAAAGATAGGTATGAGAGAGGATGATGCATTTGTAAAAAAAACCTATTTATCGAAGGACTAAAGAAGAATATTCAATTACCAATTAATTTTCAACATAATGTTTCAATGAGGGACTTATTGGTGAAATTAAGGTTGGCAGAATAAGTCCCCATCCTACAACTTTAACAATCAAAGGCCAAGGTTTTACTTGAGATCTTCTAATTTCAGCCGAGTAAGAGGGACAGTGATGGGAAAATTGTGTCCTACCAAGGGAAATTAAAATCCAAATTTTGGTTGTATTGAACGAAAAATTGCAACCTCAACAAAAATCTATGTGAAATCCAAGTAAGTGTTGTTCAAATAATCAAGAGCACCTGCTGGAAAAGACTAATTGCTATTAGGGAATGAATTGAAATCGGTCTTTGTTAGCATCATGTTCCAACAACGTACTTAATGGAATAACACTCATGTGTAAGCAAGAAATAAGAAAGGTATGAAATCGTACTATGGATGAATACTTGCAATCTATCCGAAATCTTACCAAGGGATGCAACAAATTAACAACAATCCATCCAAAATATGAGTAAGTGTTCTTCGAACAATCTAGAGCATATGATGGAAGAGACCGATTGCTACTTAGGATACATTTAAGACTGTGCTTCATTTGTATTATGTTCCAACCACATAATTGATGAAAAATTACTCACAATATCTCGAACTAGCCATGAGAGAAGGATTGGTATGCGAGTGGATAATGCATTTCTGAAGAACTTGTATATAAAAAAACTAATAGAGAATGTCCAAATACTGATTAAGGTTAACCATAATGTATCAATGAGTACTTATGGGTGAAAGATAGGTTGGTTGAAAGTACCTTCAAGCTGAAAAATAACCCATCCAACCGCTTTAACAATCAAATGCTTGGTTTGACTCGGGATATTCTAACTTTGGTTGAGTAAGAGGGAAAGTGAATGGAAACTTTGGTCCTTTTATAAAGTATTCAAATCCTACTTTCAGTCTTAATGAACATATAATGGCTTCCAAAAATCAACTACAATCCATCTGAATCCGAGTAAGTGTGCTTCAAAGAATCTAGAGCTTATGATGGGAGAGACTATTGCTAATTGGGATAGATTTAAGCTGAGCTTCATTTGTAATATGTTCCAACCATATATTTGATGAAAAAACACTAGTACATAAGCGATATAAAGCAGGGAAATCATTCCGTGGATGAATATTTGCAATATCTGGAACTAACCATGTGAAGGGTAGGTATAAAGAAGATCATGCATTTGTTAAAAACCTTTTTTATGGAATGACTAAAGGAGAAAATTCTAATACTGATTAAGCCTTAACATATTATTTGAATAAGGGACTTATTTATTAAACCAAGGTTGGTTGAATGAACATTTAGGCAGAAAAAGTCCCCATCTTACAACGTTAACAATCAAATGCCAGTGTTTGATGATGGGAAGATTTGATCCTACCCACGTATATTGTAATCTTACTTTTAGATATAATGAACGAAGAATGGCAACCTTCAATCAAGAAAAGTCAATGTTTAATCTAAGTAAGTGTTATTCAAAGAATCAAGAGCACTTTCCAAATAATGAGAAGTCCCCATCTTACATGGTACTTTCAACAATGGCTAATGGGCTAATGTGAAATCTCCATCTTACAACGTTAACAATTTTAAAGAACTTCTCATGAGTGGCTAATGGGCAAAATATACGTTAGTTGAAAATACCTTCAATCCGAGAAATAACCCATCCAACCGCTTTAACAATCAAAGGTCATCGTTTAACTCGGGATCCTCTAACTTTGGCCGAGTAAGAGGTAAAGTGAAGGGCAGCATTGGTCTTTTTTTTTGAAGTATTCAAACCTGATTTTCAGTCTTAATGAACCTATAATTGCTGCCATAAATCAATCACAATTCATCCAAAATCTGAGTAAGTGTGCTTCAAAGAATCTATAGCATATGATGGAAGAGACTGATTGCTACTTGGGATAGATTTAAGACTGGGCTTCATTTGTATCATATTCCAACAATAGATTTGATGAAAAAACACTCGTACATAAGCAATATGAAGTAAGGAAATCACACCGTGAATGAAAATTCGCAATATCCGGAATTAATCATGAGAAGGGTAGGTATGCGGGAGGATGTTGCATTTGTGAAGAACATATTTATCAAAGGACCAAAAGAGAATCTTAAAATACCGATTAAGCTTCAACATAATGTTTAAATGAGGGACTTATTGGTGAAAGCATGACTGGTTGAATGTAGCTATAGGTAGAAAAAGTCCCCATCCAATAAAATTAACAGTCAAAGACCAGGGTTTGACATGGGATATTCTAATTTCAGCCGAGTAAAATGGACTGTGATAGGGAAGATTTGGTGCTACCCAAGAGTATTCAAATTATACTTTTAGTTATAATAAACGAATAATGACAAACTCAAATCAACGAAAATAAATGTGTAATCCTAGTAAAGGTTGTTCAAAGTATCAAGATCACTAGCTTGAAGATATTAATTGCTTCTTTGGAAACAATTAAGATGGGGCTTTGTTTGTATCATGTTCTAAAAACATACTTGATAGAATACCACTTGTACATAAGCAAAGCAATAAGAAGCAAGGAAATCCTACCATGGTTGAATATTCGCAATATATCGAACTAACCATGAGTGGTTGAATATTCGCAATATATCGAACTAACCATGAGAGAAGTGTTGGTATCAGTGAGGATAATGCATTATTAAGAACTTGTAAATAAAAAGACTAATGAGAATGTCCAAATACCAATTAAGGTTAAAAATAATGTATCAATGATTTACTTATTTGTGAAAGAAATGTTGGTTAAAAGTAACTTCATGCCAAAAATGAAACCATCCTACAACGTTAACAATAAAAGGTCTTGGTTTTACTTTTAACTTCGGCCGAGTAATAGGTAAAGTGAAAGAAACTTTGGTCATTTTCTAACGTAGTCGAATCCGACTTTTAGTATTAATGAACATAGAATGGATATCACAAATCAACCACAATTCATCCAAAATCCAAGTAAGTGTACTTAAATGTAGAGCATTTGATGGAAGAGACTATTTGCTACTTAGGAAAGATTGAAAACTGAGCTTCATTTGTATTATGTTCCAACAACATAATTGATAAAAAACACTGGTACTAAAGAAATATGAAGCAGGGAAATTGCACCGTGGATGAATATTTGCAATATCTGGAACTAACCATGAGTAGGGTAGGTTTGTGAAAAAATGATGCATTGGTGAAGAACTTGTTTATCAAAGGAGAAAAGGAGAATCTTCAAATACCGATTAAGGTTTGACATAAAGTTTCAATAAGGGACTTATAGGTGAAAGCATGGTTGGTTGAATGTACCAATTGGCAGAAAATGTCCCCATCCTACAACTTTAACAATCAAAGGCCAGGGATTGACATGGGATCTTATAATTTTGGCTGAGTAAGAGGGAAATTGATGGGAAGATCTGGCCCTACCCAGGCATATTCAAATAATAATTATAGGTTTAATAAATGAAGTAAGACAATTTCAAATGAACAAAAATCAATGTGTATTCCAATGTAAGAGTTTCTCAAAGAATCAAGAGCATCTGTTGGAAGAGACTAATTGCTACTTGGGAAATAGTGAAGACTATGCTTCATTTGTATCTACAACCACATAATTGATGGAATAACAGTCATATGTAAGTAAGCAAAAAAAAGCAAGGAAACCCTTCCATGTATGAATATTCACTATTTCTTCAAAGGAGAATCTTCGAATATAGATTAAGATTCAATAAAATGTTTCAATGAGAGACTTATTGGTGAAAGCATAGTTTTTTGAATGTACCTTTAGGCGTAAAAAGTTCCCATCCTAGAACTTTAACAATCAAAGGTCGGGGTTTGACATAGGATCTTCTAATTTTAGCTGAGTAAGAGGGGCATTGATGGAAAGATTTGATCCTACCTAGGCATAATAAAATCATACTTTTAGTTGTAATGAATGAAGACCTACAACCTCAAATCAACAAAAATTGATGTGAAATCCAAGTAAGTGATGTGCAAACAATCCAGAGCACCTGTTGGAATATATTAATTGCTACTTGGAAATTTATTAAGACCGGAATTTTTTTGTATCATGTTCTGAGCACATACTTGATGGAATAACACTTTTACGTAATAAATCAATAAGAAGCAATGAAATTCTACTGTGGATGAATATTCGCAATACCTAAAACTTACCATGAGACAGGGTTGGTATGCAAGAGGATTAGGAATTTATGAAGAACTTGTATATCAAAGGACTAATGGAGGATTTCCAAATACCGATTAAGGTTAAATATTATGTATCAATGAGTCACTTATTGGTGAAGGAAAGGAGTGTTGAAAGTACCATCTAGCCAAAAAATAACCCATCCTACAGTTGTAACAATCAAAGGTATTGGTTTGGCTTAAGATCTTCTAATTTCAGCTGAGTCAGAGGGAAAGTAAAGGGCAGCTCTGGTTCTTTTTTTACTTATAAAAATCAGACTTTTATTCCTAATAAACACAGAATGGCTGCCAAAAGTGGACCACAATCCATCCAAAATACAAGTAAGCGTACTTCAAATAATCTAGAACATGTTATGGAAGAGACTAATTGCTACTTGGGAAAGATTGAAGATTGAGCTTCATTTATATTATGTTCCAACCATGCATTTGATGAAAAATCACTCGTACTTATGAAATATGAAGCAAGTAAATTGCACCGTGGATGAATATTTAAAATATCTCGAACTAACCTTGAGAAGGGTAGGTATGCGAGATGATGATGTATTTGTGAAGAACCTGTTTATCGAAGGACTAAAGGAGATTCCTCAAATATCTACTAAGCATCAATATAATGTTTCAATGGGGGACTTATTAGGTAAAGCATGGTTGGTTGAATGTACCTACAGGCAAAAGAAAGTCCCCATCCTACAACTTTAACTGTCAAAGGCTAGGGTTTGACATGGGATCTTCTCATTTCGGCCGAGTTAGATGGACAATTATGGCAAGATTTGATCCTACCCATGTGTATACAAATACTACTTTTAGTTGTATTGAATGAAAAATGGTAACCTAAAATCAACAAAAATCAATGTGAAATCCAAGTAAGTATTGTTCAGAGAATCAAGAGCATCACCTTGTTTAGACTAATTGGTACTTGGGAAAAATTAAGATTGTCCTTTGTTTGTATCATATTCCAACCAAGTACTTGATAGAATAACAATAGTAAGTAAGCAAACAATAAGAATCAAGCAAATCCCACCTAGATGAATCCATGAGAGAAGGGTTGGTATGCAAGAGGATAATGCATTTATGAAGAACTTGTATATCAAAGGACTAATGGAGAATGTCCAAATACCTATTAAGGTTAAACATAATTTATATTAATAAGTGACTTATTGGTGAAAGAAGGGTTGCTTGAAAATACCTTCAAGACGGAAAAAAACCAATCCTACAACTTTAACGATCAAAGGTCTTGGTTTGCCTCGGGATTTTCTAACTTAGGCTGAGTAAGAGGGAAAGTAAAAGGCAACTTTAGCCCTTTTATGACGTACTCAAATTTGACTTTCAAACCTCAATGACACATAAAATAGCTACCACAAATCAACCACAATCCATTTGAAATCCAAGTAAGTGTACTTAAAAAAATGTAAAGCATATGATGGAAGAGACTGATTGCTACTTGGAAAAAATTGAAGACTGAGCTTCATTTTTATCATGTTCCAACAATGTAGTTGATTAAAAAGCACTCATATTCAAGCAATGTGAAGTTAGGAAATTCCACCGTGAATGAATATTTGCAATATCTTGAACTAACCATGAGAAGGGTAAACATGCGAGAAGATGATGCATTGGTGAAGAACTTGTTTATCGAAAGACAAAAGAGGAATATTCAAATATAAATTAAGTTTTGAAAAATTGTTTCAATAATGGACTTATTGGTGAAAGCATGGTTGGTTGAATGTACCTATAGGCAGAAAAAGTCCCCATCCTACAACTTTAACAATCAAAGGAAATGGATTGACATAGGATCTTCTAATTTCAGCCGAGTAAGAGGGATATTGATGGGAAGATATGGTCCTACCTAGGCATATTCAAATCATAATTTTAGTTGAAATAAATGAAGTACGACAATCTCAACAACAAAAATCAATGTGTATTCCAAGTAAGGGTTGTTCAAAGAACCAAGAGCATACACTGGGAGAGACTAATTGCTTCTTGGGATATAATTAAGGCCATGCTTTATTTGTATCATGTTCCTACCACGTACTTGATGGAATAACAGTTATGTGTAAGTAAGCAATAAGAAGAAAGAAAATCCTTCAATGTTTAAATATTCATTATGTCTCGAACTAACCATGAGAGGAGAGTTGGTATGCAAGAATATAATGCATTTATGAAGAACTCGTAAATCAAAGGACTAACAGAAAATGTCCAAATACCAATTAAGGTTAAACATAATGTATCAATAAGTGACTAATTGGTGAGAGAAAGGTTGGTTGAAAGTACCTTCAAGCCAAAAAATAACCAAACCTACAGCTTTAACAAATAAAGGTCTTGGTTTGATTGGGGATTTCTAACTTCGGATGAGTTAGAGGGAAAGTAAAAGGCAACTTTAGTCCTTTATGATGTATTCAAATCCGACTTTCAAACTTAATGAACATAGAATGGCTGCAACAAATTAATCCCAATCCATCCGAAATCCAATTAATTGTACTTCAAAAAATGTAGAGCATATGATGGAAGAGACTAATTGCTACTTGGGAAAGATTGTAGACTGAGCTTCATTTGTATCATGTTCCAACAACATAGTAGATGAAAAAACACTCGTACTCGAGAAATGTGAAGCAAGGGAATTGCACAGTGGACGAATATTTGCAATATCTGGAACAAACCATGAGAAAGGTAGGTATGCAAGAGGATGATGCATTGGTGAAGAACTTGTTTATCGAAGGACAAAAGGAGAATCTTCGAATATTGATTAAGCATTGATATAATGTTCAATGATGGACTTATTGGTGAAAGCATGGTTTGTTGAATATACCTATATGAAGAAAAAGTCCCCATCCTACAACTTTAACAATGAAATGCAATGTATTGACATGGGATCTTCTAATTTAGGCCGAGTAAGAGGGACATTGATAGAAAGATCTGATCCTACCATGCATATTCAAATCATAATTTTAGTAGTAATAAATGAAGTAAGACAATCTCAAATCAAAAAAATCAATGTGTAATGCAAGTAAGGGTTGTTCAAAGAATCAAGAGCACATGCTAGAAGAGACTAATTGCTACTTGGGAAAGAATTAAGACCAGGCTATATTTGTATAACATTTCGACCATGTACTTGAAAAAATAATATTCACATATAAGTAAGCAATAAGAAGTAAGGAAATCCTTCCATGTATGAATATTCACTATGTCTCGAACTAACCATGAGAGAAGGATTGGTATGCGAGACGATAATGCATTTATGAAGAACTTGTATATCAAATGACAAATGGAAAATGTCTGAATACCAATTAAGGTTAATCATAAAGTATAAATGATACACTTATTGGTGAGAGAAAGGTCGGTTGAAAGAATCTTCAAGCCAAAAAATAACCCATCCTACACCTTTAACAATCAAAGGTCTTGGTTTGACTCGGGATTTTCTAACTTCTGCTGAGTGAAAGGGAAATTTAAAGGTAGCTTTAGTCCTATAATGACATATTCAGATCTGACTTTTAAACATAATGAACATAGAATGGCTGCCAAAAATCAACTACAATCCATCAGAAATCCAAGTAAGTTTACTTCTAAAAATGTAGAGCATATGATGGAAGAGACAGATTGCTGCTTGGGAAAGATTAAAGACTGAGCTTCGTTTGTATCATGTTCTAACAATGTATTTGATGAAAGAACACTCGTACTAAATAAATATGAAGCAATATAATTACACCGTGGATGAATATTTTCAATATCCAAACTAACCATTAGAAGGATAGGTATGCGAGAAAATGATGTGTTGGTGAAGAACTTGTTTATCGAAGGACAAAGGGAGAATATTTAAATACCAATTGAGCTTCAATGTGATGTTTCAATGATGGACTTATTAGTGAAAGCATGGTTGGTTGAATGTACCTATAGGAAGAAAAATTCCCCATCCTACCACTTTAGCAATGAAAGGCAAGGGATTGACATGGGATCTTCTAATTTTGGCCAAGTAAGAGGGACATTGATGGGAAGATCTAGTCGTACCCAGGAATATTCAAATCCTAATTTTAGTTGTAATAAACGAAGTATGACAATCTCAAATCAACAAAAATCAATGTGTAATCCAAGTAAGGGTTGTTCAAAGAATCATGAGCACCTGCTAGAAGAGACTAATTGCTACTTGGGAAAGAATTAAGACCATGCATTATTTGTATCATGTTCCAACCACGTACTTGATGGTATAATATTCATACGTAAGTAATAAATAAGAAGTAAGGAAATCCTTCCATGTATGAATATTAACTATGTCTCGAACTAACCAAGAGAGAAAGGTTGGTATGCGAGACGATGATGAATTTATTAAGAACTTTTATATCAAAGGACAAATGGAAAATGTCCAAATACCGATTTAGCTTAAACATAAAGTACTAATGAGTGACTTATTTGTGAAATAAAGGTTGGTTGAAAGTACCTTCAAGCCAAAACATAACCAATCCTAGAGCTTTAACAATATCAAAGATATTGGTTTTACTAGGGATTTTCTAACTTCGGCTAAGTAAGAGGGAATGCAAAAGGTAGATTTAGTCCTTTGATGATGTATTCAAATCTGAATTTCAAACTTAATGAACATAGAATAGCTGCCACAAATCAACCACATTCCATCTGAAATCCAAGTAAGCGTACATCAAAGAATCTAGAGCATATGATAGAAGGGACTGATTGCTACTTAGGAAAGACTAAAGTCCGAGCTTTGTTAATATAATCTTCCAAGCAAGTAGTTGATGAAAAATCACTCGTACTTAAGAAATAGGAATAAAGAAATTGCATTATGGATGAATATTCATAATATCTGGAACTAACCATGAGAAGGGTAGGCATGCGAGAAGATGATGCATTGGTGAAGAACTTGTTTATCGAAAGACAAAAGAGGAATCTTCAAATACCAATTAAGCTTTGACATAATGTTTCAATAATGGACGTTTTGGTGAAATCATGGTTGGTTGAATGTACCTATAGGCAGAATAAGTCCCCTTCCTATAACTTTAACAATCAAAAGCCATGGATTGATATGGGATCTTCTAATTTCAGCCGAGTAAGAGGGACATTAATGGGAAGATCTGGTCCTACCCAGGCATATTTATATCATAATTTTAGTTGAAACAAATGAAGTACGAAAATCTCAAATCAACAAAAATCAATGTGTATTCCAAGTACGGGTAGTTAAAAGAACAAAGAGCAGACGCTGGGCGAGACTAATTGCTTCTTGGGATAAAATTAAGACCAAGCTTTATTTGTATCTTGTTCCTACCACGTACTTGATGGAATAACAGTCATGTGTAAGTAAGCAATAAGAAGCAAGAAAATCCTTCAATGTTTAAATATTCATTATGTCTCGAACTAACCATGAGAGGAGAGTTAGTATGCGAGATGATAATGCATTTATGAAGAACTTGTATATCAAATGACTAATAGAAAATGTCCAAATACCAATTAAGGTTAAACATAATGTATCAATGAGTGACTCATTGGTGAGAGAAATGTTGATTGAAAGTACCTACCTTCAAGCCAAAAAATAACCCGTCCTACAGCTTTAACAATCAAGGGTCTTGGTTTGACTCAGGATTTTATAACTTCAGCTGAGTTTGAGTGAAAGTAAAAGGCATCTATAGTCCTTTTATGACATATTCAAATCCTACTTTTAAACTTAATGAACATAGAATGGCTGCCACAAATCAATCCCAATTCATCTGAAATCCAATTAATTGTACGTCAAAAAACGTAGAGCATATGAGATTGAAGAGTGAGCTTAGTTTGTATCATGTTCCAACAACATAGTAGATGAAAACATACTCGTACTCAAGTTCACATCCTATAGAAAGCAAAGTCTCCATCCTACAACTTCAACAATCAAAGGTCATGGATTGACATGGGATCTTTTAATTTTAGCCGAGTAAGAGAGACATTGATGGTGTTGGGATTTGATTAAATCTCAATCCCAATTCATGCATGTATTTAATTTGAATCTATCTAAGGGTTTAGATTACCTTTGTAGTGTGCGGAGAAACGTTCAATCACGGAGAAGAGAATCTCAGATGCGATCCCTCTATACGTATCCACACGGCACGATCAG
>JAULKM010082769.1:0-11531 GCA_032355605.1 Rubia tinctorum
ACAAACAACGAATCCAAGGGTTATTTTGGCACATACTTAATAAAGTTAGGGTTATTTTGGCACATTACGATTTTACAGGGTTATATTGGCACTTTCGTTGTAAAGGTATGGTTATTTTGGCACTTTACTCTTATAATTATTTGTTTATTGTGATACATTTTAAAAGTTTTTCAAAAATTATAATAACTTTGTTGCAATAAATTAAACAAACATTAAAACATCTCATTAGGTATATCGATTATAAAATTATCCCGTCTCATGGTTAGTCGAATTAAAATAAGATTTTGTGTTAAAATTTACAACAATTTATCAAAGTAAAATATAGTTGTTTTATAATTTATATTTGAGCCTGTCTTTTGAAAGACGGTATTTTCACAAGTTATGGAAAGATCAAGGTTTAAATTGTAAATTAGAAAAAATCAAGATAAAATTTTTGGGTTACATTTAATCGGGTCATAAATTTATAATTACTCCCTCTCTTTCTCTATTATTGGCACACTTACCTTGCTGGGGTGTTTTTTTTAATGGAACACTTTCCATTTTTGGCAAGATTCCTTAAATTTCAACCACTCATTCCACTTTATACTTTCTACATTCAATTTCATCCACTAATTTTTCTTCACCAAAATTCAAACATCTAAATATATGGTGCCAATAATAGGGAAACAGAGGGAGTACTACATATTGCGTATTAAATTTTTTATATTCCAACAATTTTTTTTTACATTTTTATAATTATAATTAAACTCTATCTTTCCATAGACATATGAAAAGACGGTATTTCCCAAAATTTTACCTTTATATTTCTAATTAAGTTCTAAATTTAAATGCTTTGATCATTAATATCATTCATCAACTTATTTTATTTAATTATTTAACTACACGCAGGTGGCATACATTTTGTGACCAACCTTCAACAAGTAAAAAAATCTTACTAATCTGTTTAAGGCAATGTTTGTTTTAAATGAAGCTTAAAAATAAATGGATCGGACAAACCTGTATTTTTTTGAATCCGTCTATTGAAAGATGATTTTTCATAAATTATGAAATAATTATTGTTTAAAATATAAATTATAAGAAATAGTGATAAAAATTTTGGATTGAATTAATTGGATTAAAAAATTATAACTACTGCACGTTGCATAATAAATTTTTTAAATTGCAACTGAAACTTTTTACCTTTTTATTATTCTAATTACACCCGTTTTTTCATAAACCTACGGAAAGACAATTTATCTCAAGACTTTACCATTATTTTTATTATATAAATATATAATTTAATATCTAGAAAAGTGAGTTTTTAACCCTATGTTTTGTTCGTCAGTGCAGATATGAACTGGTAAAATCTGAAAGTGCAAATCTAACACTACACTTCATTGACCAAAATGCCAACAGTCAAATTGGCCGGAAATAGATGAAATGAACGTTATACTCATGAATTAAATAAATTTTCAAAAAATAAATAAAATAGGAAAAGATATAAATACCCCTCTTTCTCTTTTCTCTTTCTGCCTCATCCTCTTATTTCTCCCGATCTTCTCTTTTCACTCTATTCTCCGACGCCTCCCTCTGTCCAACTCTGACGTTTGTGGTCCTCTCTGAAACCATGGCGCTAAAGATCGGGAAGCTCCTACTCCACCCTGGCGCGCTGTCTAAGGCTCGGGGTTATCCCGTTGACCCCATTTCTCCAGTGTTATTGTCGTCGTCGCCTTCTCTGTCGTCGTGAGATATGGGAAAACAACGCTACTAGCGGAGGTGGTGGACAAAGCAGCTAGCGGGGCAAGGATTTAGGGCAGAGGTGGGCGGTGGGGTGGGGTTTTCTAGGCGACAGGGCTAGGGTTTCTGGGCGGCGGGTCTAGAGTGGTGACCGACAGGGGTGGGATGGCGAGGCTCGAGTTTCTGGTAGCGAGGTTGGGATTCTAGCGTCGGTGGTGGATGCGGAAAACTCCGGTGGCGGTGCTGACCATGTGGTGGCGTAGAACCCTAGACAGCTATGGTGGGAGCAGTGGAGCGGCGATGGTGCGTGCACAGAACTCCGACGACAGTACTGGGTGGATGGTGACGCAAAGCAGACGAGTGGCGGAGCAATGGCGGATGGTGGCCAGTGGATGTGTTTAAAGACAAAGAAGAAGTGTATGCTAAAATGGTCATTTTATTTTCAATTTTAAGTTTAGAGATATCTATGTCTTTTTCAGGATTTGTCAACAGGTGAGTTCATTTTGTCAACACCGGAATTTTTAAAAACGGGTATAGCTGCACAATTTTATAAAAACTCAGGGTTAATTTCGCTCATTCAGATTTTCATGATCATATACTTCATGTCCCAGCCAATTCTGCACATAAACTTTTTTTAAGCCAAATATGTCGAATTTTAACCATATTTGAATAGTTATATGAACAATACATGTAGTTTTTAAATATAAACTTTTTGTATGTCGTTATTGTCCGTAGTTGTACATATTTACAATCAAGCATGTTTATCCGTGAAAAGATTTTGTGCAGAAATTGCTAAGACAGAGGTAGTATGCACTTTCTAAGAAATTAATATAGGATTATTTATTCAGTTTACCTTGAGTCCGTCTCTTGAAAGACGGTATTTTCATAAGTCATTGAAAGACCAAGGTTTAAAGTGTAAATTAGAAGAAATGAAGATAAAATTTTCGGGTTGTATGACCCGGGTTATAAAATTTATTACTACTACACGTTGCATAATAAAACTTTAATATTGCAACAAAGACCATTTACCTTTTATTATTATAATTAAACTCTGTCTTTCCATAAGTTTATGGAAAGACCGTCTTTCCCAAGACTTTGCCCTTTACCTTAATTTATTTTTTTTAAAGTTAGAAACTTTATTTACCAATTTGACCAATACTAGAAGTGGTAATTACCAAACATGTCACACGAGCACTAAGCTTAGTAAAAACTTGATGTGAACAAGTTTAGACAAATTTCATGATTTAATTGCTATTAGATACCGTTTGACAATTTACCGAGGACAGAAACAAATTAACTTAAGCAAATGGTTTCCACAGATTCCCATAAGTCGAAAACAAACTGTACAAGAAACAACGTGATAAACAAAGATGATGTAAACATTCTAACTTATTAAGAGACCGTTGCTACACGGAAGGAAACGCTGGAAGAACAAGTTGTGTCGTCAAATTACTGTCATGCCCTCGTTCGACCCACCACCACAATAAGCATTACCACGATGGACAGAAAGAAGGAGGCTCTGAGTTTATCTTCGAAAGGATTTGCTGCTCCTTTATCGGTCGCCTTCCCGTCTTCTTCTTCTTCGGCATGGAAGATGTCATTCACTATCTTTGAGATCATCTCGACGAATTCCTTGACTCTTGCCTTTGTGTTGTCGATTATCCAGCTGATAAAGCTTTTCGCTATGTTGGAAGCATCACCACCATCGTCCGACTTCTCGGAAGAGGCTATATCTGCTGAGCTTCCCAAGAAAGCTACCATAAGCAACCAATTCTACGACTTAAACTAGCCAACAGAACATTTAACTGAAAGCTGGAAG
Source organism: Rubia tinctorum (assembly GCA_032355605.1). NCBI lineage: Eukaryota > Viridiplantae > Streptophyta > Magnoliopsida > Gentianales > Rubiaceae > Rubia > Rubia tinctorum. The sequence continues at coordinate 3,536 of JAULKM010082769.1, forward strand.
GTAACAACATAAAAACCTTCACATAGAAGGTAACCTGTCAAGTAAAATGGCCCAAAGAAAGAACTAACCGACAATCCAAAAACACGATAGTAATACTCTCTACATGCATTACGGACCTGGACTGAACGCCTCCCTCAGCTCCTGAACTACCTGATTATTCAACACCGCATCCCAGACAGCTCTATCAGAGGACAATGAGACCACCATTTTCTACAAATTCAAGAAGCCCAAGTCTTTAACAGAGGACATGTATAAGAAAGGCAAGTATTGCTTACAAATGAAAAATAGAACTAGCCTTGGACAAAGTAATAAATCAAGATTTTACTTGGGAAGAGCAAATGTACAAAATGGATGATGTCAAATCCAAGCATTTCTTGTCAAAACTGGTAAATTTCAACCTCAAAGGACTTAAGATGTATAAAGCAAGCTATATTAATATGTAGCATGCATAATCTTCATCACACCACAGCCTTGCATTTTTCATTCAAATAATCTTGCATGTCATATTTTTCTCAGAGAAAAATGATAAGTTCAAGCTTCTGGCTATAACTGAAGACAAAAATAGTAGAACTGGACAACTCCTTGTTAAAAAATCCAAATTTAACCTGAATTGAAGGCTCATTTCGCAGCATATAGAAAGCATCATTTGCAATGTCATATCCACGACCCTGTGACAAACTCGAACTCCAGAGTTGAGATGAGGGCTCTATCCAATCTAATTTGGCCCCAAACGGAGTTGCTACCTGGATGGTACCAGTTGAGCTAGAGCTCGACCTCGAGCTATTCATAGTATCATTTCCATCCAAAGATTTGTCCTTGGCCATATTTGTGGGAGACCCCGGGTCAAGGACCCTGAGAAACACAAGCACAATTTAACCATAACCACAACACCAAAAACAATAGACAGTCTGTCTACAAGAGGTGGCCTTTCCATACTACCATTTGCCACAACTTTTATCACAATCTCAAAAATCATAGTTGGTAAGTAATACTACTATCTATTGCATAAAAACGAAATCTTTCTTCATCTAATAAAACCCCCTTCCCTTCGAAGAAATCCAACAGAGAAAAATAGCTTGTCCAAACAATTTAAAGAAGCAAGATGCGTGATTACATCCACGAAACAAAGGAAAACTGTCCAAACAATTTAAAGAAGCAAGATGCGGGATGTATTAAAACATCACCCAGTTTGTCAAAACATTCACGCTTCAATTATATGGCCCATATTCTATTTACAGTCACCCCGTAGGATTCCTTTAGGGTTTTCCCTTTGTTTTTTTCATTTCGAACTACAAATATTTAGGGTAAAAGATTGAGGAAATTACTCTTTGAGTGCTAGAACTGCTAGATTGACTTCCTCAACAGATGGAACCGATCCGAAAAAATAATCATCATAAACAGGTTGTGCCCTATCATCCTCCAAGCCGTCAACGGACACCCAGTCAAACGAGTCGTCGGAAAAGGTGGGGGACGAAGGCCAGGTAGATGAAAACGCAGAAATGGGAACGTTACCGGAAGTTAACGAGGAAGAAAGCGCGAGGCTGTTGCCCCTACCACCGCTGCTGACCGCACTTTTCCCGGCTTTACGGCCTGCGGAAGTAGGGTTCTTGGAGCCGGAGGTGGAGTGAGTGAAGGGCTCGCCGGACGCCGACGCCCTCACGGCCCTCTGGACGCTCCTGAGCATTTGCACACCGCCACCGCCTCCGCCGCCCATGCTTTTGCCGCCGCTGCTGCTACCGCCGCCCAATGACCTTCTCATGACATACTGCTGAGTAATGAGGAGAGATGCGTACTTATCTTCTGTTCGGAGTAAATGGGTTTGTATTGGTGATGGTGAAGATGAGGACTCTCTTTTTCGTAATTTTTTTATAGGATTATTTTAATGGGCGTGTCACTGTGTGAGTGTGAGTGTGAGTGTGAGTGTGAGTGTGAGTGTGAGTGTGAGTGTGAGTGTGAGTGTGAGCGTGAGCGTGCCTGCGTCTGCGTGGGGTTTTGCGGATGCGTGGAGGAGTACGGTATTTAATTGCGAAATTTACGAGGGCGAGGATTAGAATTGGAATAAGTTGAACACTCCTTCAATTTCATTACTTTCTCTTTTCTCTGATACACTTTTTTTTTGTTTTTTTATATTGAAACACTTCTTTTTTTGGTAAGATTCATTATATTTCATCCACTCATTCTATTTTTTATATTGTACATTTATTTTCATCCACTAATTTTATTCACCTAAATTCAAGCAAATAAATCTATGGTGCCACTTATAGAGCAACAAATGGAGTATATTGTATTTTTAAGTTAAATGATTAGAGTTAAAAAGGTTTAAAAAGTAAAAAAAATTAATAAGTTAGTGAGAATGATTCATTATTTAACATATAAGAAAAAAAATTTAAAAATGTGTTAAACTTAAAAAATAAAAAAATGACAAACTTATATACTGTGTCAAATTTAAAGTGAAAGGGAATAAGGCCATATTCTCTAGAATTTATCCATAGTATATATTAAAAGAGGTCAATTTTTCACATGGTATTCACACATAATTCTATGTCATTTTTAAAAATTAATAGAAAATGACATATTTTATAAAGTCAGTTCCCAATTTACAATGCAAATCTCTTTCCATTTTTCAATGTTCTTCCAATTCTTCAATGTTTTAATTGCTTTTCAATTAACGAGTAATTAATCATGCCCTATTTATGCGTATGCTCATTCTTTTTGTATTCTCAATATCCATTTGTTAGGAAAATTCTTTCACAATATTTATTTTTTTAAATGCACATTTTAAAATTTGATACACTTTTCCATATTGGTTTATCTATTTAATGTAATCAAACTTCATTTCCTAATAATAAGTGAATCATTTTCATTTACTTATTCTTTTTTCAGACTCACAGCAATCAATTCTTTTCACGTAATTTAATTTTCCTACAAAAATATCTAAAATTACTACATTAAACATATAAAATAACAGATGAAGTAACTTTTATGTATATAAAGTGTTTCGAATAAATTTTAATTTTGAGACAAAAATAAGTATAAACTGCTTTATATAAATATTAAATATAATGTTGAAATATTTTATTCGTAAATACTTTAAATGATTTATTTAACACTTTGTAAAATTTATTTGCAATTTTTCTTAGAGCCCGTCTTTTGAAAACGATATTTCTATAAGTTATGGAAAGACCAAGGTTTAAATTGCAAATAATAAGAAATTAAGATAAAATGTTTGGATTACATTAATCGAGTCATAAACTTATAACTACTGAACTTTACATAATAAATTTTTAATATTGCAACTAAAATATTTTACTTTTTTATATATCTAATTAGACTATGTCTTTCCATATGCATATGGAAACACGGTCTTTACCAAAACTTTGTCTATTTATATGACTTCATTTTTTTGTTATCTAATATTTATAAATGACAAATTGTAATACATATATATGTGATTGGTAATAGTATTAAAAAATGAGTTCGTCTCTTGAAAGACCGTCTTTATATAAGTTATGAAAAAATTAATGTTTAAATTGTAAATTAAAATAAATCAAGATAAAAATTTTCGAATTGCATTAATCGAGTCATAAACTTATAACTACTGCACGTTACATAATACATTTTTAATATTGCAATTAAAACCTTGTACTTTTATATAATTCTAATTCAACCACGTCTCTCCATATGCCTATGGAAAGACGTTTTTCCCCAAGATTTGGTCTGTTTGTACGACTTTATTTTATTTTTGTAACTAATATTTTGAAATGGGATATTTTAGTATATATCATTATGTGATTGGTTATAGTATTAAAAAAATAAGTCCGTCTTTTGAAAGACCGTCTTTCTATAAATTATGAAAAACCCAAGTTATAAATTGCAAATTAGAAGAAATCAAGATAAAAATTTTGGGTTCCATTAATCGGGTCATAAACTTATAACCATTGCACGTTGCATAATAAATTTTTAATACTATAACTAAAACATTTTATGTATCTATAATTCTATTTCAACTCTATCTTTACATATGCTTATGAAAATGCAATTTTTCTCAAGATTTTATCATACAAAATTTAATGCGTTTAGGTATATTATATTTTTATTTTAATATTAAATTTATATTATCATAAATTTTAGGGATATATACCAATATAACCCTACCTACTTAACATAAGTGCCAATATAACCCTCAGATAATTTTTAGTGCATATATAACCCTACCTAGTTGATGTTAGTGCCAATATAACCCTAAGACCCCATTTCCGTCGGATCGCCGTCGAACTGTCGCCGGTCACCGGATTTTCACCGGACCACCGCCGGACCACTTATAGGGTTATATTGGAACTTACATCAACTAGGTAGGGTTATATATGCACTTTCAGTTATCAAAAGGTTATATATGCACTTATATCAAGTAGGTAGGGTTATAAAAACACTTTTCTCTGAATTTGAACTTTCACTAATCTGTATAATTAATAATTATAAATTATTGACAATTGAAGACTGTGTTTTTTTATCTAAGATAATGAATTATATATTTGTTTGGATCAAAATTTAAAACGTATAGTATATATTTCAAATTCAATCAATTAATCATGAATTGCTGACAATATATCTAATTTTTAAAAATATCTAACACGCATAATTTTTTTATCATTATAAATGAGCTCTTCTTTATCTTTGACCGTACATGGTTCAACATCTAGTGCTGACGGAAACGTCCAACCTTTTACGGGGCACAATATTTGTTTATTACGGGTTTTTTTTTTCCGATTTTCCCTAAAATGTTTAATAAAAAAAGGTTAAATATTTTTTCTAACCATACCTTTTGGATGAAAGTGTCAATATAACCTGTAAAATAAAAAATGCTAAACTAACCTTAACTTTATGATGAATTGTGCCGATATAACCTCCAGGCTACATCTCGACGTTAACTCACCAATTGGATAGTTGACAGGACCAAAAATGACCAATATACCTTTGGCATTTCAGCTCAAACTTTTTTCCCATCTTACCCCAATGTTGCCACCAACCACCACCACTCCCCACCAGCCACCGCCATCCTCTTCGGGCACTAATACCCGCCTCCCTCTCTAACCACCACAACCACCACCACGTCCGACCACCTCTGCCACCCACCATCTCCGCCACCACATCACCATCTTCGCCTCCACTAGCCGCCACCTCCGCCACAACATCATCACCTCCACCACCCTTGCAAAACCACCTCACTGCCCCGCTTCACTATCGGCGATCCGACGCTCCTCAACCCGACCCAGATCCACCTTTGCCGATCCTCCTTTTCCCTCGCCGCCTCATCCCCTCCGTTCGCGCTAGGACTTCCTCCTTCACCTCCAACGTTCCACTTTCTGCCCCCGCTTCAGGCGATATGCTAGGGTTTCCACCAATCGCCTTCCCCCGACTGTCTCATCCCCTCCTCGAGCTCTCTACCACCACCACATGCAGATCAGAATCAAGAGGTGGAATGAGAAGAACGGTGGCGCATTGGAAGAACGGTGTAGCTGCGGGAAGAAATATGGCGCAAAGGTAAAATTGCTTTTAATCTTAATCCTCCGCCGCCGCCACTGAATGTTTTTAGTCATACTCTACCGATGAATGTATTAATCATATTATGCAGTTGAATGAAGAAGTATGGCGCAGAGTCGGCGCAGGGTCAGTGCAGAGTCGGCGCAGGGTCAGCGCAGAGTCGGCGCAGGGTCAGCGCAGAGTCGGCGCAGAGTCGGTGCGGGGGAGGGATAATATGGTTTCAATCATTTTCCCTTTTTAGCAAGTTTAAAATTGTCATTTTATTAAAATTCGGTTAATTCCGGTGTTGACAATTGGAGTAAATGCTCGCAGAGTTATATTGGCACATAAATCATAAAGTTAGTGTTATTTTGGCACTTTCTCGTTTTACAGGGTTATATTGGCACTTTCATACTAAAGACAGGGTTATTTTGGCACTTTACTCAAAAAATACCTTATCTAGAATGTTTTTTTTGGGACGGAAAATAGCACAATGTTATAAACTAATCACAATATATTAAAAAATTTATTGGAAGAAAAGAAAATGAACATTTATAACTCAATTGCACAGAGTTTAATAACTAAAAACTATCATCCAATTTAAATATTTTAATGATTTTGTAATTTTTTAAATAATAATAAATATTATTTTTATCATAAATCGTGTAATGACACGATATTACAATTAAATTTTCAAAGCTTTGATCATTTTTCATATTCCATGGAATTCGTATGCATGCAATACTGATAACGATAATGTTATTTTGCTAACGTAGTATTTATTAATATTTTTATCAATTAATTAAATTATATTAAAAATATATATTTATTTATATAATAAAATTCAGTGCAAAGCACTAATGTTATCTAGTTTGTATTTATTTCACTTCAGTTCAGTTCAAATCAGTTTAGTGTAAATTTAATTTAGTGTAATTAATTTAATGTAATCATACATTATTATTTTTCAACACACATATTTTTAGTTCAGTTCAATTCAAATTAGATCAAATAAGTTCATATAAGTTCTAGAGAATATGGCCTAAGTGATCCTCTAAGAGCTTAAAACTCGTACTATGTCCCATAAGTATTGACCTATTTACTTTTGACACAGTGTTTTAAGAGAGGTGATGTGAAAGAGAATAATTATAAAAATGAATATTTTGAGAAACTTGTGGGTCCAATATCAAAGTTGTTAAAGTTAAACAAAACATCGTGAAAATTTAACAATAGAACATCTTTAACGTGAACAAATCTAGAGTCAGTCTATTAATAGGCGGTCTTTCCAAAATCATGGAAAAACTAAGGTTTAAAGTGCAAATTAGAAAAAAGGAAGATAAAAATTTTGAGTTGCATGAATCGGGTTATAAACTTTATAGCCACTACACGTTGCATAATAAATTTTTAATATTGCAACTAAGACATTTTACCTTTTATTAATTTAATTAATTCCCATTTCCCCATAAATTTATGATAAGACGGTATTTCCCAAGACATTACCACAAATCTATCCATCTCGATATACCATTTACCCTATTCAATTGTTTAATATTACCAATTTTATATCTTATATGTAAATTTGTATGGATAAAATGAGTGAATGCAATTATTGAATAAGTTAATTATTAAAAATTAAAATGAATAGATAAAATAAATGGAATTTTACTAAAGAGTAAAGTATATCACTATTAATAAATTATCTGAAATAATAAAAGTGATAATGTTATAAAATTAGCAATATATTTCTCAACCTATGTATTCTCAGTGTTAATTACAATATAATGTAGTTTATATAATTCAACATGTCTCTAATATTTATCAAGATATATTAAAATTTTCACGTGAAATTTACTAATCTAATATTAAACATGTAGTTAATAGAACACCACCTGCTTATGAGCCGCAGATACAAATTATTTTTAACAGTATTATTTTATGTCCAGTTTGGTGCAATTTAGAAGCTGCAGTGTATTAAAGCTTTCATAGTCTCACCACCTCTCTTTGAAGATCTCATAGTGTGATGAAGCTGCAGTTTGTTGGGTGAACCTTCGTGTGAGATGCTATCATAAATGAAAGTAAGTTGTAAAAAAAAAAGTTACGTTCCATAATTTTTACTAGAAATGATATTCTCACCAAAATTCACAATGAAACGTTACGGTGAATAATGTGACATTTATAAAAATATCAAATTACTAATATATATTTTTGAAATTAGGTGCAACTAACTATGGATATATTAGTTTTTTCTTTGATGCCACATGATTCACTTTACATTATGATTTCACTATAAATTTTCATGGCAAATGTCCTTACTCGTTTTTTTGAGTCCGTCTCTTGAAAGACGGTCTTTCCATGAAGGTTTGAAGTGTAAATTAGAAGAAATTAAGATAAAATTTTCGTGTTGCATGAACCAGGTTATAAAATTTATAACTACTACACGTTGCATAATAAAACTTTAATATTGCAACAAAGACCTTTT
>JAULKM010082779.1:0-11531 GCA_032355605.1 Rubia tinctorum
AAGGAGTGAAGAAGAATTCCATAAAATATTGAGTTCAAGTTGTTCGAATAAAGGTTTTAGTGTAAAATAACTTGTCAATGTAGGAATTTGGTGTGAATAAATAGGAGATGAGTCCATCTGAAAAAGGATGTATCATTAAAGGAAACTGGGGACTTGAAAAGATCATGTGTGTGAAACCATGTTTATACCACTTTAGTGAACAAATATGTCACAAGCACTGCATACATTTCTTTATAGAGAAAGTGACTTCCATGACACTTTAACAATTTTGACCGTTCACCTTTGACCTCTTATCTCTTTTTTAAAAAAAACTTTTTGTCTCTCAACTTACAAAACTACTGAATCGTGGCCATTCCGCCAAGTTCAAGTGTTAACTCTATGGTGTCTTCTGTTAATTTAGAGTAAAAATGACTTTTCATCTTTTTTATTTACAAACCCACCCCCGCTTCTTTGTCTAATTACAAAAGAGCCTCTCTTTTATTTTTAATTACAACCCAGCCCTCCCCTATGTTAATTTAGAGCAAATGACTTTGGTGGCCCCTTAACTATCACGATTGTCCACCTTCGGCCCTCTAATTTTTTTCAAACACTTTAGGCCCCTGAATGAGTAAATGAGATGCTTCTTGAGATATTTAAGGATCCAAAAGTGTTCAAAAAAAGGTCATGACTCAACAGTTCTACAAGTTGAGGGGCCAATAGTGTTGAAAAAATGGAGGGCACAAAGGGGATGATCGTGATAGTTAAGGGGTCAACGAAGTTATTTTCTCATTAATTTAATTACAACCCAGCCCTTTCTTCTCTCCTCAATGCCTTCCTCTCACTCCCGCTCATGCGCCGCCGCCCTCCGCCTCCTTACCTTCTCAGACCCACCTAACAACCACCACCACCCGCCATTAGAACTCGACGAGAGCGATGTCGTTTGGTCCTCCACCACCACCTTCACACACTCATCTAACACTAACTCCCACTTTCCACCTCCCTCCTCTTCCACCTCCATCTCCCCCACCTTCCACACTGCTGCCACGATCGCACCCACATCAGTTCCAGCATCTCCATCACCCTCTCCGTGGAACCCCCACCTCCCGTCACTCGTCCGCCATAAGTCCTCCCTCGCTTAAATTGAATTAGTCAAATATTTTCACCACCTCGTTGAAGTGTTGCGCCACTTTCTTTAGCGCCACGGTAGACCTTGCAGCCGCTTGTTGTCGAGGTCCCACGGGACCACTACCTTCTTTGGCTTCGGGACGAAGATTCCTTCGCGGGTCCTCACCATGTCGATTTTGTCTTAGGCGGTGATAGTGGGGCTCCGGTACAGGGGTTTGTAGAGTGCTAGTGAGGGAAATTTTGGGTGGTTTTGAGTGGTGAAATGGGAAATTTTGGAGCGGTGGAATGGTGGTGGGAATGAGAATTTCAGGTGGTGGGGGGAGGGTGTGGTTATCATGGTGGTGGTTCTAGTGGTGGAAAGGGGAAGAGGAAGGGGAGGGGAAAAGGGAAAGGGAAAAAGAAAAATGAAAAAAAAAATCAGTTTTGCCCTTAAAATTGATGCTTAGACCTAACTTAACGGTTTGACCTGACAGAATGAGATTCGGCAGTTTTGTAAGTCGAGGGCTAAAAGTGTTCAAAAAAAGATAAGGGGTCAAAGGTGAATGATCGTGATAGTTAACAGACCACGGAAGTCATTTTCTCTTCTTTGTATAAGGTTCGTTTCAATTTAACTACTGTTTAGTATAATTCAATTATATTTATTTCAATTAAATTCACTTTAAATCACGTAAAAAAACTAAGGCCTATATCTCAGTATTGTGTTGAGTTGATCATAAATTGCATAATATCTAAGAATGAAAAAAAATTATATAACTTTTTTTCCAAAATATAAAATCGTGGAACAGGGAACATGGGTTGGAATGATACTTGGTCGAACAGCTATTTAAACTCTAATACTTGCCATTATCACATTCAGAAGTGACTGGGGAAAAAGGTAGTTATCAAGATTAATTTTTCGAATGTATATTGGATTAAAAATTTGAATGCATATAAAAATATTGAGGTGATTTTATTCAACAATGGATGATAAATGCCGGCCGAGAATGCAAATATACACGTACAAAAGTGGAAAAGGAAAGACTCCAATTTCAAATAGTATATGTTTGACTATCATCTTTTGCCCTCTACTTCATGGCACATTGTTATATTGAGAAAAATACACACATATATTCATGGAAACTTAGTTACTATTCAATTTGTAACCTTTGGAAGTATCATTTTGACTTAAAAAATGTAACCATATTGACTCCGTGATTATTATTTTTTTGTGAAAGCCTATTGAGTATTAATAGCTAGATTTATTAAATGAATTAGAATGTTGTCCCAGAAGTTCAAGTTTGGTGACACAACCACAAAATTGTGGGTTTCACTAGTGCATGATAGAGAATTTAAAAACGGTGAAAGGAATACTTGGACGGTGTTTACAAACCATCTTCCTAAGCATTGCCGGTGGTCCAATCCATTTTTTGCACAGTGGTACCATAACCGCCATTAAAAATTATGGAGCACGACATTTCCAAACACTGTGGTAGCTATTATTTTAACCTTCTAGTTATTTTTATGATGACTTAACCAATGAAAATCATCGTGCGTGAAACATACTTCCAGAATCATAAATATGTTCCCGGAAAGTGTAAGTAATCTCATAAAGCTGGAATAGAGATCGGTAGAGTTTACTTCCAATATCGGAAACACTGTCGGTTTTTGTATCCCTTTGTGTCTAGAGATATGATTTTGGATCATGTGTCAAAATTAGAAAAACTTGCAATATTTGGAATGAATCTGGATATGTGTTTTCGGAATTCCTTTATCGGTTGAACTTTCATAATAGTTACTATTCTCTATTAAATGGAATGATTTTTTAGTTTCAAGATCAGAATGGCAATCGACCCTCTAAATGCGTGATAACATCCGTAATCGAAAATATTGTTGGAAAAATGTGGCTATCAGTAAAAGAAATGTATTCAGAAATGCACTTTATGTACACATTCAACGACCAACACATGTAAGTAGTTTCAAAAATTAATATACAAATTGTAGGTCAAAATGAGAAATACATAGTAAGGATTTAATGTATTAAAGTAGATAGTGAAAGTGTAAATAAACTTAAATACATACCAAGGTTTAATTTGTTAAATTAGACAGAAAATGTAACTAAACTTGAATGCATATCAAGGTTTAATGTATTAAAGTAGACAAAAAATGTAACTAAATGTGAAAGTACTTTGAGGATTTTTATACACTAATGCTACTAAAGGTTGGTATGCGGTACCTTAACTTGAACTAGTTTGAAAGATTTGATTTTTCTAATTTCATGAATCTAAACTAGTGGAGAGTTATTCGTTGAATGTATTTATGAGTGAGAGGTATGTCTACCTAGATCCGTAGATAATAATTATTTAGGAAAAACAATAACCCTTCCAATACTCCACTCTATTCCCAGGGGAACATTGTTCATCCAAAGAAATATGAATGGAAGAATGACTTCTCCAACAACTTCATACCAGCAAAGAAAACTCCAAAGTTATCCACAACGCTTTATTAACTTGCTAAAAGCTCAATTATATGAATATATTTAAATAATGAAGATATAACCTATTGGAGGCAGTCTCCCTAATCACCACTTCACGTGGATGACTTCTTGTGGATTCTCAAGTGTTATATTTTTAACCTTAACCAGAGTTTTTAAACAACGGTGATTCAAAATCAACCGAATGTCTGCCAATGAATCATTCAAACCAATACTCCCTCCGTCCCACAATTATTTTCCTAATTTGACTTTTAGGGTCAAACTGAACCAACTTCAACCATTAAATTCTCTTAATATATATGTAAAAAATTTAGCATGTGATGTGGTTTTAGATTCATAGTAGCATATATTTTTTAACTAATATTTTTTTCAAAATTTTTTACATTAAAAAAATAGTAGTTAAAATTTGATGTAGTTGACTCTAAAAGTCAAATTAGGAAGATTATTGTGAGGGCGAAGGGAGTATTTAATTAGTATAAACTAAAAGGCATCGACAAAAAGAACATATCGTTGTGTTGAATATCATATTAATCAAATAATTAACACACATTATTGGTAATAAACAATTTGTAACTACACATAACAAAAGCCAAAACAAACATGCATGAACAAAAAAAAACTCTAAATACCTTTATCTTATCAAGTCAAAGCATTTGCAATTGGTTTGCAAATCGATAAAGTCAATCCTAACCCCAACTCTTCCAACCATCTTCACCCAGTCTTTCCATGGCTAGAAAACTGGGACCCTGCCACTCCGGACACTGAGTGTATCACAAAGGAAGATGTTGGAGAATGGGATGCCGAAAGTTTCCACGGCGACGATGGAGATAATGATGACATGTGTGTCGTAGATGAGATAGTGGTGGTGGTGTGAGGGTTTGACACATGTTAAGGAATTCGGTGTGAAACTGTGCAAAAGAAATCGATAAGGCAAGTGATAGATGTCACCATCTTGTGTTGCTGATGAATCCTCATAACAATTCTGTAAGGGTGAATGAGAAAATATGAAGGATTGTTTTGACATTGATAACATATAAGAAAACAATGGTTTTGGAGAAGCGGCATATTACGTCTTTTAAGCTTATGCGGTTTAGGGAGATAAATGTTGTAATAAATGAAGTCATTTTATGAAAGAAGGAGGTTGAACCACCTTCTAACCTTCCATTGATGCATCACTTTATGAATGTTCAGAAATCGAAACCACCTTCGTATCTATTAGAAACTCTGTTAGTCACAGTTACGATACCGATTCAAGAGTCAAAATAGAAACTAGTATGGGAAAATAACCTCATTTTTATTTTGGACATGTGTTCTGAAATCGGAATATACCGCGGTGGATTCCACATTGTCTCTTGGAAACATATTCAAATTCTGAACCGTGTTGTATAAAATGTTTGTTCCTCTCAAGTTCTAAAACCAAACCCTGACATACTATTGTTTCGATTATCCTTTTATTCTTTCAAATTACATCTTTGCACGAGTTCATATTCAGTGACAATGGGTAAACTAAAGGAATAAATCAAGCCAACTAATCCTTCACTATCTACATTCGGTGGTCTAGATATAACAGTCAATCTGGCATAGGAGGAACCAGAGGAAATAAGCGTTACAAGGAAACATATTCCTATACGGAACATAGAATATAGAAGGGCCACGAGCATTCTTCGGAGCCCACAGTAAGTCATGAATTCTTCAACGAGGTAGCAGAAAGAGGGTTATATCCAGTGGGTATGCCATAAATTCAATGCAACCAAAGGGGTAAGCTATACTCGAATTACATTTTGGATACATATTAGATTATTTCCACCCCAATTATTTGCATAACCTGATTACGATAGATAGTCTAATCCACCTAGACAAAGTAATAAAATTTTATGCAAACTTGGGAAAATTTTATGCAATGATAGGGTAACTAATTTTAACAATATCACCATGAATGTTTGTAAATTAATTCATGATAAATGATGTGAGGTTGTCCCGAGATTGACCCTAGTTTTTTACGCCCTATTGTCCATTATAAGATTTTTAATCAACAATCTTGGGCAACTAGGATGGAGTCCCAACAAGTATGTCACATAGAAATGTGGCATAAGTATTTAAGGTTACAAGGTGACAAGGATGGGCAAGTGGACAATATGATTTACCAGTGCTGACCGTGAAGTAATGATTGGTTTTTGAGTAGGTTTCCATGAATGTCCTTCCATCATGTGTGGGGGGGGATTGTTTAAGTTAACCAGTAGAAGCCTTATGATCTTCTATTACATTATGGAAAAGAAATTTTTGAATCCCAAGTTCGCAATATTTTCCTACATAAACAAAGCCATCGACACAGTAAAGATGGAATTACTTTATGGGTGTTTGATCAATATGATGATTAAAGAGCATGGAGTTTTACCCATAGACTGCCTATTGCGCCTTGAATATTACGATCAGAATTGTCTTGACCTGAAGTTACTTGAATTTGATAAAAAAATACAATCAAATACATGGTGAAAATAGTTTGGGGGCAGTTACTATAGGTGCAAAGAGGGCTAGAGATTCAGAAACTGGTGCATCATTATGGGTAGGTATTAAGTCATACAAGGTGACAAGGATGGGCAAGTGGACAATATGATTTATCAGTGCTGCCGTGGAGTAATGATTGGTTTTTGAGTAGGTTTCCATGAATTTCCTTCCATCATGTTGGAGGTTATTGTGCAAGTTAACCAATGGAAGCTTTATGATCTTCTATTACATTATGGAAAATAAATTGTTGAATCCCAGGTTTACAATATTTTCCTACATGAACAAAGCCATCGACACAGTAAAGATGGAATTAATTTATAGGTGTTTGATCAATAGAATGTTCAAAGAGCATGGCGTTTTACCCATAGACTGCCTATTGCGCCTTGATTATTACAATCAGAATTGGCTTGACCTAAAGCTACTTGAATTTGATACAAATACAAACAAGTACAAGCAAATACAAGGTGAAAATAGTTGGGGGGGAGGGGGTTAGTGACTATAGGGGCAAAGAGGGCTAGATATTAAGAAACCGGTGCATCGTCATGGGTAGGTATTAAATCATACACCATTCACGATTATTCGTGGTTTGTATCTTTATTTTTTTTTGAAATATTTGGTGTTTGTGTGTAGGATTCTAGAAAGTTGCGTGCTTCAATAGCCAAATGGAAGCCTCCGAGAGGGAGGTGAAATAATTGAAGGGCCAAGTAAGAAATTCGGGAGAAATGGATTGAGATTGCTTTAAGTGATGACGAAGTTGATCTGGATTTCTGACATATATCGTCATCTAATGGCGAAGAAGAGGACGGAGATGAGGAGGATGTCACGTTCTACCTCTGGACTCCCTAAAATTGTTCTTGTTAAATACCCAAACAACTATGAAAATAAAAAATTAATTTTATTTATTTTGAGATTGATGATGGGATTGTAATGTCACATTATGAAATGTGGTGTTGTTATATTAAGTGGTAAAAACTGAAAATGTGTACAAGTTAATACAATTAGTATCAAGTTTTGTGTGATTGTGATCACTGTGTTAAGTAAAGGAAACATCTTAATCTATTCAATAGAATAAGACTAAATTTTACGATTGCAGTTTCAAAATCATATCATTGTAACAGGAACAAGATGTACTACCTTTAGTAATGTTCCGAAATCGAAACGCATATGTGATGCGGGGAGGGGGGGGGTTATCCATATCGACTTAATTCCCTAGATTAACACTGTAAACCCAGCTTCTCTGAGCATCCTCAGAAGAAGTCATAGTATTTTTCCCCAGGAGCAAGCTCCGATGATCAAGTTAGAGCTATTTCATTTTATTCTTTTTCTCGGTTACTTTCCTTGCACTGGCGTTTCGCAATTTCATTTATAGGTCTCTTCATCGTGTTACCGTGTTGGGTGTGATGTACTTTACTCTTCTAGATCATGGTCTGGTAAAGGGTGTTGTGGTCACTGGTTCCTCTTCAGCCTCAAGCGGGATGTTTTCCCTATTTGGAAAACTGCTCCATTCCTCTGAGGTGTTAATTCTAGTGCTGGACTTTGCTTGACTGAGCAGGTATATACCATAAGCCTCCCCAACCAGGAAGTCGTAAGTTAAATAAAAAGTGAAAGATGGATTTGTTGGTGAAGAAGTGTGTTGTACCTATAGGTTGTGTTCCTATAACTTTAGATGGTGGTTACAAGTGGCCCAAAAATTTAGGAAAAAATTTAAATTATAAAAATAAGGGCTATAAGTGTTGGCTACAATAGTGTGTTCAACTGTAACTTAGGAAGTTATTATTATTATTTTTCCTATGTCAGTTAATGTGTTTTTTTAATGGAACCTCCGGTTGGCTGAAAGTATATTGCACGTGACTAGGGTGGAAGATTGGATACCCTTCGTTCAGTTGTGTTTTTTTAAAAAATATGGTAGGTGGAGGAGGTAATGGAGGTGATAGTGTGATTACCTCCAATGAGATTGTTACATCGAGGGGGCATCATTCATTTCTAAGTGACTATGAAATTAGGGTACCTTGCGCCTGTGATATGGTGCAAGGCCCCCTATCTGGGTTTTTCCAGTGTGTAGGAACATCATTTTCTGTATAAACTAACCTTCCTCATCCCGGATTACATCGTTGGCGTACTGGGGGCTTATAGGGTTGCTCTTGCCCAGCTGCATCCTTGGGGTTGATCATACTGGTAGGTTTTAACCATGTGTGTCATAAGGCTAATAAAAATTTACAGTAGAATTACTTTCGATATTTTATCACCTCCGTCGGGTGAATGTTACAAGGGTTTCCTAATGATTGTGGTGTTTGGGAGGAAAAGTTCTATGTGAAATGTGGTGGTAATGACACTATGATTTCGTGGAATGACATGGTGTCTGTGGCTAGGGAGGCGAAGTGGAAGAAGGAAACAAGTTCTATGAGGGAGATGCATTCTTATACACTAAAGATAGGGAGGCCTAGGGGGAAACGAGATTGTTATCTTAAGATTTTTGGATAATTTGTAGTATGTGGTGGTTGTATAATCACGTTTTACTAGTGATGACTATTTTTTTCCTTACTTGTGAAGTTATATAGCCTATCCATAGACAGAGATGTGGGCGTATCTAGCTAGGGGACGTCGTGGGGATGATAGTGGTGATCTAAAGTTAGCCACCTCTCACATATATTAACGTTTGGGTAGATGATGGTAAGGAGGGTACTGGGGCTACAAAGCTTAAGGGTAGAGGGATAGAAGATCGTGGTGTTGAGGCCTCGAATATAACAAAATTGGAGGCTCCTAACAATAAGTTGCTGAGATAACAAGCGCAATAGGTTGATCTAAAAGAGGCTATCATTTCAGGTTAGGCTGATCATCTGGACCTTTTGTTGGGAAAAAAGAATGAGTTAGAAGTTGATCGTTACCATTTGTTGGCAGGGATTCAAGAGTTTAGGGATCATTACAACAACTAACAAGGTTATGATGTTCAACTAGCAACGAAGCATGAGAGTTTGGAAAGGAAGATCGAACGTAAAGACGTTCTATATTCCCAGGCGGGGGGAGGTGTTGTGCGTTTGAATTGCTTTTGAAGGAGCGACACGAAGTGAATTCGAGTCTACCGGGGGGTTGCAAGCCTAGGGTTTATGAAGGGGGTCGGGAGGTTCATGTCCGTAGCTTAGAGCGGCAGGTGGATGATTTAAAGTGAGACCTAGATATTCATACATACTCTTGGTACCTATTAAGTATGCAGCTAGGTCCTCTGGACCTTGGGTAAAATATTGATCATAATTCTTATTACGAGAAGAATATGTGACGCATGGAACTGGTGTCAACACACGGGACAAAGTGTATTTGGACATGTGGTGCAAGTTAGAGGAGATCCTCAAGGAGGAGGATGGTCGAAGGAAGGACCTAGTATCTGAATTGCCTAATTCTTGCAAGATAGTGTTTATGTGCTAGATAGGGAGGGTGATCAGAGGAATGAGAGTTTGTGCATCTATTATGTCAGGCTTTGGGTGGAGGGAGATCAACAAAAAACAAGCCATTCAAACTCATTCAAATTAAGGTAGCGCATATAAACACTTCATCACAATAGTGTTTACGAATCTCGGAAATACCCCATATTATATTGCATGTAGTATAAGAAACAACAAAGTAATTGGGAATACGAGTACTACACCGTGTTGAACACCGCCAGATGCATTATTAATTTGGCAGATGATACCATGCTATTAGACTGAGTAAGAATACATTTTCTTAATGTGATGTATATAGTAATTATTCATACGTATTTTTATTTATAATAATCACAAACTAATGAAGAACATATAAATTTTATTTTCAAATCTTTGGAGATGATATAACAAGGTTCATAAAGGACGGATTGAACAAGGTTCAAGCCAGACTCGCTAACTATATCATTCAAGCCTGTACCCCAAACATATTCTTACCTACTTTAAAATTGGGCATAAGACTGTGTATACATCCAGAAAATCCACACTACCTTCAAACAACTAATGCGAGATATGTTTTAGGTTAGATTAGAAGTATCCATATTTATATGTGAAACGACTTATCTGTATTGATAATTGAATATGGATTTTGATGTTCCATTATGAATACAATTTTTCAAAAAATGAATGTTCACATTGTTCAAAATCAAATCATATGTCACATTCGATAGAATCAAATTTTCGATACATATTTGATTTGGGAAAGCATTTACTTGAAGTTAATGAAGTTCAACAACAAACATTCTGAATTAAACACTGCAATTGGAACCAACAATATATGAAACAAATAAATCGTTTTAAATCAAAGATCGATATCAGATCCTGAATTCTTCGGATACACAATCCGATTTCGTAACTTACAACTCCCGTCCTGGACGCAACCACCCCTAAAAACTTCAGACTTCTGTAGTATATCAAAGTGAATCACATTCGGAATGGCCTTTCACTTCTAACATAGGAAAACCCACCACATACCCTGCCTATATACGCTGTACCACATATACTTTCGATATCGAAAAGCATTGCAATAATCCGACCCACTGCGTCGGCTTCAAAGTCAGAAGATAATACGAAGGTTAAAATACTAACCACATTCCACGGTATTGCTCAATGCCACAAACAACGGCAGCAACATCATTGTCGTCTTACGAACAAGGCCGAACCACGGCGATGCCAGGACGGTGGTTCGAAATCGCTGTCTAACGATCAATTTCTGCACCTGTGTTTGTAATTGCATTATACTTCTTTTAAGATAGAATGAGATTGAGAAATTTCGTTGATTAACAATATCGATTTCTAAGCTAATATTTTATATTTTATACTTTATCATGTATTTGTATTATATATGAGAAATAAAATTACAATGCTTACAACCAGTAGATAAAACGTAAGACAATGGTCATGAACAAAGTACTAATCTTATGAATTTCTCTTTTCATTGCCTCCTTCGCAGCTTACTATAGGGTGGGAAAACCGAAAACCAAATTTTCCAAATTCGAATAACCGAACTGAATTTAATATACGGTTTTCGCATATCCGAATTGAATAAACCGAATTCTGAATATGGTTTTTGGATCGGTTTTGGATATTAAACTTAAACCGAAACCCGAACCGAATACCGAATCGTAATTAATTAATTAATTAAATATATAATAATTAAATTTTAAAACAAACAATAAATTTAAGTTGGAGGACCAATTTTTATATTTAAAGAATTATCCCAAACTCTATAGCCTAAGTAAGTTTGGGGTAAAAAGTAAATACAAGTTACTCTAAGTAAATTTGTGGAGTGTTTGAAAGTTTGAAGAATGTGAAGGTTTTGATGATGAATATTAAAACGAACTACTTTTCTTTAATCTTAAATGCATTGTTGAAATTGTTTTTTTATTAAAACCACCGTAGGGTGGTGGGATATTCATTGGGCTCCCAAAACCCAAAAAAAATAGCAAAAGCCGAAAAGACTTACAATCTGAGGTTTA
>JAULKM010082789.1:0-27513 GCA_032355605.1 Rubia tinctorum
CCGACTTCTTCTTAAGTTCTTCATTATGAAGGCGATCAATCAAACCATTCAATGCAGCATCTCTAAGCTTCATTCTTTACCTTGTCATAGGACCAATCATGTTGCTTAGAGGATCACGAACATAACCTTTGAATGTTTGATCTAGACGTTGAATGTCTTCATTTATGGTGGAAGTCGTACCCCGATCTCCATCAGGGTTTTTCCAGCATTGTCATTTCAGCACCTGCAATTTCCCTATCGTGAGGCTTGTGTCAGACACGTGACTTAAGGTGTTCGTTTCGTTGACCTACTCGTGGTATCGCAAGATGTGGGTGTGGAGATGGATGGTCAGCGAGTGGCTGATCAAGATACCAAGTCAGCATATTCGGAAAAGGTACGTTAGCGTGAACTGTTGTTGCCAACGATTGGTGACTATCTTAGTAGTCCTTCGATGGTGCCGGAGGATTCATCGAAAAAGCCACGATGTACTTGCTGAAGCTGTCATAGTATGGATGAATGTAAAGGGTGTAGCATTGCTATGATGCTTCTCGGTGATCTTACCATGGCTGAGCATTATTCCACGGTTGGTGATTCTTTGAACTAGTGTCATTTTTAGTGCGTGTTTTGGTGGGGTGTGAGCGAATCATCTTTCTATTTATAGGTTGTGAGAGGCTTTTGGGTATTAGGACCTCACTTGCAAGTTTTGGAGAATCTTGAAGCCAAAGCAAAAGAAGTTGATAGTCTTATAGTTGAGCTCGAGGGTGTTTCCAATTGTCTTCACTAACCTGAGAAAGGGGTTGGGCGCCTATGGGAAAAGAGCGATCATGTGCATACTTCAAGGTTTAACACTTTGGAGTACACATGAACGCTGGTCCTTCAGAGATTGCTGATGGTTCTCAAGATATTTGTAAATATCTTAGGTAAAAGTATTTGCGGTAGCCGAATCCCAGACTTGCAAAGAGGCTTCTTCAAATCTCGTAGATAGAGAGAAATTTGAGTTAGTGCCAGAGGGAAGTGGATAGGGTCTTTCGGGAAAAAGTGAGCAATTTTGGTCACTCCTTCCCCTTGGTTGACTATTTGGAGGGCCTAAGGGTCCCTCTTAGTGTGTGAGCTGCACATGCTTTCAAAGGATAAGCAACCACATTGTTCTCTTGTGTTGTTAATGATGATGTTAGCGAGATGATGTAGGAAAAAGAAGGCGCCTCGACTCAGGGTGGGGTGAATGACCAAGTTCGTAGCTAAGCCCATTCTTCTGTTACTGATAGTGCGATCATTGGAGATGCGATGTATAAATGTTGTTTTTTACATCACTGCATGACTTGTATTTGTGTCGTGTTTTGTGGATCCACTCATTTATTGTTTTGTTGGTAATATTTCTTTATATGTATCAAGTGTGTCGGGCTTGTAGCTTGTGGGTGGTTTCCATTATGATGTTGTCGTCATGTATGTTTGCAAACTTACCCGTGTATATATATATATTTCAATGTGTTCGTTTTGCGCAGGATTTAGTGGACATGTTTGGGAGTGTTCATTCTTTGAAAAAAGTTATTGGTGACTCTTCAATTGAACCTGGGCTTTCTAGGGTTGGGGATGTGTTCACCTTTCCGTACCGATCGAGGATGCCCAGCAAGAAAAGGGTTTGTCAATGCCACGTACGGAAGCGAACTTAGTTAAGGAAATCTGAGGTTGACTTGATGATTTGAGAGAGGTATCAAGGTATGTGGAGTCTTTCCACCTTGCCCCATATCGAGAGAGGTGGATAACTCACATTGGCTGGTGTGTGGTGGATGTGCTGGTGCAATGCAGAGAAGTGGCTTCCTCTTGGGACAATAACAAGGATGCATACGAAGTGTGTATTAGTACTTTAGATGACGAGTACTAGTAGGTGGAGTTGGCTAGATTTGACATTATAAAAAGTTAGGAAGGTTACTTAGCTAAAAGGGTGAGCGGAGACAGGTCCTAGTGTCCATCATTGTTAAATTAGAACATAAATATAGGATTATCGAGATTAATTTGACCCACATGGATAAAACTTATGAGAAGTTTGATAAGAAGGAGCTGGCGTTGGCTTTGGCTTCCCCTTTAAAGTGGCAGACCCAATATAATTCTCAGATCTCCTTGAACGTGAGGTTACAGAAGATGATTAAGAAGTTGGTAGAGGAGAATGAGATTATAAGTTCTATTATTTGGGATTTAAGCTGAGGTTTTCATGCTTATTGTAAATCAGCAAAAACGTGTGGTTCGCCGATCGTATCAAGCCGATCCGTGAGCCGCGTTGTTGTGGCATCCCTTCTTGATATTTGACCTGATCTGCAGGCTTACATTAAGAAGATCAAGGATGATAATGTTTCACTAATTCATACCATGGATATTTATATAAAATGGTGGAGTTGATGAGTATTCAACTTGATCGCACCGAGTATGGTCCAGTTGAGGACTGGAAATATAATTACATGCAACAATTGGACAAGTTGCGGGTAGATGGGCTAAACTGATCATCCTGCTCACACATATATATTGTCTTCATTGGAGTGTATAGTGGAGCAATAGAGGTTGGATGGTGCAAGTAGTATTAGGAATGTACTACCTTAGAGAGTGCATCTTCAAATGTTCGAATTGGGCCTGGTAGTCTTTGTAATTGTACTAGTTATCCATTGTTTCGGGTGGTTACTTGATTTATTAAAGTATTTACCTTCCTAGTTGTGCAGCGTGGGAAAAACTGTTTTCAATAATGTGTGGGAAAGTCATCTTGTATATTTTGAACATTTCGTGTCGTCGTGGTGGAGTACGTTATTTTTTTTGTTGAGATGACCTTCTTGTATGGGCGTTGCAATCTTTCTTGCATTCAACACCATTATTTTTCTTATGTGTGGATCGGTTGTAGGTTTTCTTAATTGTAAAGTCGCGTGTGGTTTTCCTGCTTGAACCGCGAGGTGGGGGTCTACTCATATTTGCGAAGATGCGGATAATTTTCCATTTAAGTCGTGAGATGGGGGGTTAACCTTTATTTTTAAAGTTGGAGGTGATTTTCTTACTTCAATTGCGAGGTGGAGATTTATTTACGAAGCCGTAATTGATTTTCTTGCTTAAGTCGCGATGTGGAGATTTACCCTTATACACGAAGCCCGGGTAGTTTTCCCGCTTAAGTCTCGAAGTGGAGATTTACCCTTATTTGTGAAGTCACACGTGATTTTCCTATTTAACTCAAGTCTCAAGGTCGGGATTTACCCTTATTTTCGAAGTCATAAGTGATTTACCTGGTTAAGTCGTTGGGTGGGAATTTACCCTTGTTATTTTGCTTGATAGATACATAATGTTTTGCCTCCAAGAAGACGTTTTCACTTATTTATGTACATCCACGATGATATTGTGTATGATAATTAGAAAGCAGGGTCAACGATCATGTTATAACCTATGTGAATACGTTCTTATATGAATCCTAGGGCTACACGTGATATTTCCTAAGGTTGGTGACATGCCACATGTTGGGGACATACATTCCATCTATCCTAGCTAATGAGTAGCTATTGGAATTTTAACCCTCTGTGACTTTATACGGGTCTTCCCACTTGGGGTAGAGTTTTCATGTCTTCTCGGCTAAGCTGGGGTCGTTCTTTTACAGTACTAGGTTACCTATTTTGAATGGGGCTATTTTTTCCTGTCATTGTAAAACTTTACTACTTTTTTCTTACGTATTGCTTCTCTGATGGTAGCAATCTGTTTGCCCTCTTTGAGAATTTCTGGGTTTGCTCTAATGTTTTCTAGATTGATGTTCTCATCGTAGTCGATGGTTCTCGGGCTTGAGATGCCTACCTCCGTAGGGATTACCGCTTCGTAATTGTATACCAAGCTAAATGGTGTTTCTGACGTTGGGGTTTTGGGTGTGGTCTCGTATGCCCACAAGACGGTTGGTAGTTATTCAACCCATCCTATCTATTTTATTTTATCCCTTTTTTGTATTCCCCGAATTATGTTATGTTCAAGTTCTTGCACCATTGGCTGAGGTCCTCTCCACTGAGTATACACCTCTTGGTATGCTCTGGGATGACGAATCACCTCGATTGGTTCTCTAAAGTCATTGGTTAGATACTCTGTCTAGTTGTCCATATAGAAAAATAACAAAAATGTTAGTTTGATAGGATGGATTCAACTTGAGCTTAAAATAATTTATTATCCATGATTTATTAAGTATGTTGTAGGGGTCAGGGACGGATCCAGAAAAAAACTTTGGTAGGTCACAATTTAATTTGATAACTTTGCCTTTGAAGGTAGTGTTAAAATTTTGAGAAAATATTATATCTTGAAGAATAAAATGGGTCTAAAACTAAAAATAAACTAGAAAACTAATAACAAATTATATATAATTAAAAAAATTAAAAAAAATGCTAGAACCCAATAGGGGCTATGAAGAGAGGAGATATTATGTTGAATGATCAGAAGGATATTGAATGGGAGTTACTAAGACATTTCAAAGAACAGTTGGGTACAATAAAGGCAAAAATTATACTAGACAAAGAAGTGGTCAAATATGGGGGAGATTATGAGCTTACAAAGGCATGATGAAGAGATGAGAGCATTGGTGAATGATCAGAAGGATATTGAATGGGAGTTACTAAGACATTTCAAAGAACCGTTGGGTACAATAAAGGCAACAATCATACTAGACAAAGAAGTGGTCAAATATGAGCTTACAGAGGCAGGATGAGCTGATGAGAGATATAAATTATCAGGAGATTAAAACATCTTTGCAGGGTATTCATTCAGGTAAGAATCCAGGAAATAATGGATTTTCTAGAACAATTTTTCAATGAATGCCTGGAGATAGTAGGTACAGACATAATCAAGGCAGACGAAGGTTTTTTTAAGAGGGGATCCATTACCCGAAGTTTTCAAAATTGATGTCATAAATTTTCTCCCAAATACAGATCAACCACATGTACCTGCTGACTACATGCATATTGCATGTTATTCTATTATTTATGAGGTTATTACTAAAGTTTTATGTAGTAGACTTAAAGAAATTTTTCCTAAAACCATAATCCCTAACCAGAGAGCTTTTATAAAAGGTAGATGCATCGCACATAATATGTTACTGGTGGAAGAATTGTTGCATAGGTATAAAAATGAAGAAAAAAATGAAGGCCAGTTGTGGAGTACATGTGGATATCACCAAGGCTTTTGATAGAATTAATTGGAGGTTTTTGATGGAGTGACTGGTTGAGCTTAGATTACCTAAACAGTTGATATAATGGACTAGGACAAGTGCTATGAATTCTAAGTTTTGTATATTAGTAAATGGGCATTATACAAGGAGTTTTGAGGAAAAGGGGGGGGGGGTGAAACAAGGTGATCTAGTTTCTCCATTATTGTTTGTAATCAGCAAGGATTATTTGACAAGGATGTTAAATCAAGAATTCAAGGAGGGAAGTGTATAGTACCATCAGAGATGTAAAAAAGTTGGGGTGCATACTTTATTATTTACTGATGACCTATTAATGTTCTGTGAGGCTAGTAGAAAATCAGTGGAGAGAGTTAGAGAGGTTCTTAACATATTTGTAGAAGTATCATGGCTAGAAATTTATAAGAAAACGTCTAAAATCTATTTTTCAATCATGGATGAAATGGAGAAGCAAACACTGGTTGTAATGTTACAGGTGGTGGAGGGAGAGATGGCAATTAAATACCTTGGATATCTACTGTCAACTGTGAAATTGGGGAAACTATTTTGATTTGATGATAGAGAAGATAAGGGAAGGGATCAAAAGGTGATCAACTAGAAATCTTTCATATACAGGGAAGTTTCAAATGATAAATAGTCTACTACTAAGTATTTCTGGGTATTGGCCAAATGTTATGCAACTTCCTAAAAGTGTACACAAGAGGATAGTGCAGTTATGTACAGGTTATCTATGGGGAAAGGATAAAAGAGAAAGGGGGTTCACAGCTGTTGCATGGAATTCTCTTTACATGTGTAAAGAAAAAAAGGTGATATGAGTTTGAGAGATCCTTCTAACTGGAACAAAGTAGCATTGTCTAAACATTTATTATACATAACTCAAAAAGGATATTTTATGGGTCAAGTGGATCCAAGAGTATTACCATGAAAGTGAAGATCTAGAAACCTATAAAGGTTCAGTAACTCACAGTTAGCCTTCGAGGGTTCTATTGAAGTTGAGGGACAAGGTGTATTCCTGTCTGAATTTTTTATCAACAAAAAGGGAAAACTCATAATTAGTGCTATATATGAGATGTTAGTGGGTGGAGAAGAAACTAACTACATAAACAAGATTGTCTGGTACAAGAAACTGTTACTCAAACACAAGTTTTTCCACTGGATGTTGGTTAACGGGAAGTTGACTACAACTGATGGACTGCAAGCTTTTAGTATTCTGGCTAGAAAAAAAGAGTGCAGGATGTGCGAGAAGGAGGAAGAGAAATAAAAAATTGTATGTTGAATGTTGTTTTGGAAATGAGCTTTTGAAAGAGTTGCAGGTATCTGACTGTAGAACTAAAAGAGAGATAAAGAAGAAGATGTGGAAGCAAGCAACTCTGAAAAACATAAGCAGATGCTGAGGTTGGTTGCAGGTTTATATTACATATGGTAAGATAGGAACAAAAGAGTTTTTAAAGATCAATAACTTAAGCCAAAAACCTTGGAAATTAAGATATAAACTAAAATGGATAACATGGATAGTAAGAAGAAGATGAAAGGACAAGGAGTATAGCAAGACGAAGTACAAGGAGTTATGAATGAACTGCTAAAGAGTAGAAACAATTTTTATAAAGAGAAAGTGTTAGAATTCTTTTTTTGTAATATGCTAGGGGTTAAAACCTATATTTTGTAAAGTTTTGACCTTGAAAAATATAGAGAAATGGTTTTAAAAATATGTATATGTGTAGCCTTTTATTTAAGTTAAGTTTTGATTTTCCTTTACTTGATTTGAGAAAGCTAGGATACCGCATCTGTAACACCCGCAAATTCTGACCACAATGTTTATTTCAAATACTAGGCTGGACCTGAGCGTGAGAATCCAACTGGTCGGATTGCTTAGATGCATAAACGAGAAGCCCAGAATATGAAGAAGCAATTCAAGAATTCAAAATATAACTTACTATTATAATGGAAGTCTTATAATAATTATTTTACATAGTTTAAAGGTACACACAATTAGAAGGTTCTAAGTTGGATTATAGATTCAAAAATACCAACCAGGATCCTATCCCGATAGAATTAAAGGTGTCACATATAAGAACTCACTCAATCGACTCAACTACACTCGTTGGGGTTACTTAGAGTTGGGTAACCTCCTTACTTAGTGAGGTTTCATCGCATTATTTACCAAGTTGGTTTTAATAAACACATAAACAATTTTCCATGCATGTCCTAACATACAGTAAAAGGATATGAGCAGTTTATGCCATGTTGCGGTCAAACTCCTGTACGGCCACTATGACTAACATACAGAGCATGAATCTTGTAAATCATTAAATAATGCCTAAAGGCTATCACAATCAATAAATTCATACTCTTTAGACACACCAATAACATGTTAACTTACGAGCTCAGATTAGAAAACCAGGAGGTAATGTCATTCTAGTTGTACAGTCCGGCCTTTGTAATTCCTCGTCGACCATCGAACTACCATAGCATCAAACTACCATAGCATCGAGGACTCCGAGTATCATACACAAGTATTCAAGTAGCACGTAATCAAGTTGGAATTGGCAAGATAAAGTACATATCGCTCATACACATGATAAAACTATAATTAAGTACGGTGCAATAAGGTACACACCGTACTTTTCATATCATGCACCAAATTGAAATATTAACATAATATATTATGCATGAACTAAATTATTAAAGTAACACATGTAAACTAACAAGCTATTTTTCTTAATTTTTCTTATCTATGAAATTAAATAAGAATAAACATTTATAATATACTTGAAATAAAAGATAAATATGTCCTTTTCACTTTTATTTTGCATTAATATTTACTTGATAATAACATTAACTCTGAATTAATATTAAATTGGGCATTGCTTGTATATTATCTAGGTATACAATAAATGGATACATGTATAAACAAAAAATCAACAAACACATGCCTGGCAAAAAATATTTCTACCCCAAAATAGTACACAACAAAGTATACCTTAGTCTGAGGGAGGTGCTGCCGCCAGAATTGGTGGTCCAGCGACCACCCCCTCCCCCTCTCTCCGTAGTTTAGGCCTGCTTTCTACATTTAGCTTTTAATTCATCTCTTTTGTGCGATAAATCCCCTTCAAGTGGTGGCTGCTACCAATCAGGCGGAGGTCACTGGTCGAAAGTCGTCGAAGATTTTGGGTAACAATGATTTGGTAGAACCCGATCTTAGATTTTGCGAAAACCGCTTTGCTCGCACAATTCTGCTGCCCAGAGTTTCTAGGAAACCTCTTCGGCCTCTTTGCAGATGTGGGCCGCTGGGAAATCCTTACAATAAAGATGGAAGCAGTGGACAAGGACCAGTTAGGTGTGATACAGGCAGATGCCTTTCACGGTGTCAATGGCGAATGTGATGGATGGACTGTCAATGGTGTCAGACAGCTGCGCTCTTTGATGTGATTGACGGACCTTTCACGACGTCAAAGATGCGATGGACGGACTATAAACGGAGGATGACGTTCATGGTATTCCCTGCTCTTTGGAGGCCCGGAAGAAAAGCGAGGATACGAGATGTTGACGAGTAACTCACGACTTCTCTTCCTTTTAAAAGACCTTGTACTTGGTTCACCGGCAGCTCGCTAATTTTTTTGTCTGTTTTTTATCTTTTGGTGAATGGTGGAAATGTCGCTGATGGTTATACAATATTGTTGGTCATATTTGCTTCATCTGAGGCTATGGTAGGTACAATCAGACCCGAAAGTGACTGAACTTGGTCACCGAAACTAGTCTCAAATGAATAAGACTACAAATTTGACGTTGGGATGGATTGTACTGATTTTTGGCGCTTTCTTGAAATCTTCCAAATAATAAGAATAATTGTTAAACTATTTTTACATGTGAGCCAAAAGACATTGTTTCCGGGCACAAAAAGATCCGAGGGAAAAAACTTTGATAAATATTTTTAGGAATGTAACGCAGTTAAGGACTGGTTACATATAACATAATAACCGATGGACTGAATTCGACTATTTGATTTGGGTGAGGAGTGTTATTGTTGGTAGAGGATGCCCATTTTTTTAGCTAAGGAGTTTTGGCCATTGTGATTTAATATTAAGAGGATGACATCACAACAAAATGGTTCTATCCCAATATTTATTTAAAACATTTTTTACTAATGTTGTTACCAGGTAATTTACTATCAATAAAATTTGTGCTAGTATAGTTTGTATACCAACACTTTAAATATATTGTTTTGAAGTCATTCTATCTCAACATTACATAATTTATGTCCAAATTAATATAGGAATAAATGAGTTATTAATTTAATTAATATATAATATAACATTCTAAATTTATATTAAAAAATATTAATGACATTGATGTAGTTATAGTTAGTCATAACCAACATTAGTGATATAATGTTCTAAAAGCACTCTATTTTAACTTTACAATATTTGCATCACCTAAGCATGTAATTTTCGTGCAAAATTTATAATTTTGCATGCAACATTTATAATTTGCATATAAAATTTGCACACAAACCATACATTTGGGGTGATGTAGTTTACTATATATATTCATACACATCCATGCGTGGGTAATGAATATGAATGCATGATCGGACATTATATTCAATTATTTTTAATATTTATTGAATAATTATCTATAACTATACTTTATACATATACCAACACCCCCGCTAACCACATTTAGAATCAACGTAGGGATAGCTCAAATTTCATTGTAAATATTTAATTCTAACAATTAATAAGGTAGCTTTGATACGAATACGATGTTAATTTTTATACTATTGACTATTTTGTATCTTGTTGAGTGGCCCAGACTTAGAAATTTACCTTATGCGTATATTAGCCAAAATTATTATTAGATCCTCCCTTTTGTTCCTGAAATTATCTTTCTGCATTAAACAACAAGGGAATGACCAATGTTGATCCTTTCACAATTTGATGATCAAATTTTTGTTTTCAGGTCAAGTTTTCATACTTGAAAACCAAACATAGCATACAACCAATCTAGAAGGTCCAAATCCCCAGATTTCGATCTTTGTTGCTCAAATTTCGAAGGCCAAGAAAACCCTCTAGTGTTACGAAGATCACTTACAACGGCGATAATTTGGTACCAAACAAAGAAATGAAAAATTGCAAAACAAAACCAAAAAAAGTTGCATAATGGACTGGGAAAAAGGCATACTAATGAAAATTTTCTATCTCATCAAGTTGCATAATGGACAGTGATGCCCCTGCGGAATCTAGAGGAAGAATAATAAAAGGAGTACAAAAAATAATTATTAAAATTATCAATAATTGTTAGAATAAAATATTTATAATAACATTTGATCTATTCTCACGTTGTAACTGAATCTACAGTTACAAGGTATATAATCATCTATTTTATCTACAGTCCTAAAATTATTATTATTTATTTCAAATATATAATAATATTTAAATGGTAGATTTTCATATTATAACTTTACATTTTACGGTTGTTTTAATTTTTATGTAATATTTAATATTTTTAAATTTTTGTCTACATAATTGGCATCCTATTTATCCATATTTTATATTCTTATGTCATTAGTTAGTTGATTTTTTTAAGGATATTTTATATTTTTAGTATTTATATGTTTTATTTATGTTATTCAGATATGGAAAGATATAACGATAGAAAAGTACCAGAAGAAAATACATTTAGTAGTGTGCATAATGAAAGAGCTAAAACCCAATTGAAAATTCAAAGAAAGACCCTAGAAGAAAATACATTTAGAAGTGCGCTTGATGAAAGAATTGAAAACCAGCAGATGATTCAAAGAGGAGGTCTGTCATAAATAAATTTTAATGAACTTCCATCTGATCCCGGTTTAGTGGGAAAAATATATTACAATCCCAATTTGCAAGATGATATTAGAAGATATTACTTGCAAAAAGGTAAAAAGGACTACCGAACTCGTTTATCGGTTTCAATAGATTGTGCTTGGTTTCTTCTTAACTAGGGATTGGCCCTTCGAGATCGCGATGAAACAGATGCTTATGATAATCAGGGGAATTTTATCGATCTTCTACATTTTTTAGCTGAATATAATAATGATATCAAGAATGTGGTTCTTGAGAGTGCTCCTAAATTTTTTAAAGTGGCAGCTCATAGCATTCAGAAGGATATAAAAATGCTTTGGCCTCTGAGATAACACAAATAATTGTTAATGATATTGGAAGTGGATTTTTCTCTACTATTGGTGATGAGTCTAGAGATGCATCAGGAAAAGAGCAACTAGCAATTGTTGTACAATTTGTGGACTTGCAAGGACTAGTATTGCAGCATTTTCTTGGTATTCTTCATGTAAGAGGCACTGCATCTCAGACATTGAAAATGGGAATTGATTAATTATTTTCAATACATGGGTTAAGCATATCAAAATTTAGTGGTCAGTGCTATGATGGGGCTAGCAACATGAAAGGTGAATATAATGGTTTATAGGCTTTGATTAGGAATGAAAATGGACCTGCCTACTATATTCACTGTTTTGCTCATCAACTTCAGCTATTGCTTGTGGATTTCTAAAAAATTGCTCAAATTTTGAATGTGTACAACATACTATCTACTTTAGTTAATGTTGTTGAAGGTTTATCTAAAAGACAAGAACTCTTAAGAAATTCTCAACTTGAAAAGGTAATTAATGATATAATGAGTGGTGAACTTGCAGCTGGTAGAGGTTTGAATCAAGACAATACCCTTCAACGAGCATCAAATACACGTTGGAGCTCACACTTTGCCTCACTCCTGAAATTTCTTCTCATGTTTGATTCCGTGGTAGATGTTCTTGAAATTATTCAAATTGGTGGAGATAAAGACCAGAGAGGTCAAGCTTAAGGATTGATAAGTGCTTCACAATCCTCTCAGCTTATTTTTATCACACATTTGACGAAGAGAGTCATGAGCATTACAAATGCACTCAGTGAAGCATTACAGAAGGATCAAGACATTGTTAATGCTGTGAGTCTTGTTGAAATATCTGGGGGAAAAATTGCAAGCTGCCAGGGATAGTGGATGAGCTTCTTTGTTGAATGGCGTATGCTTATTCTGCGAAAAACATGGCATCATCGTTCCAAAAATGGATGCCAAATTCATTATTGACGAAGAATAACTCAAGAGATTGTGAATGTTCACCACTATCTTTTTGATTTATTCAATGATGTGGTTGATTTGAAACTAAAAGAACTTGATCATTGTTTCAGTGAAACTACAACAGAGCTTCTAAAATGCATGGCTTGTCTAAATCCAAGCTGTTTTTTCCAGCTTTTGACGAGAAAAAGTTACCCTGGAGAATTTTTGGAATAGGCTATTGGGCTTCTTGTTGAAGAATTAGACACTTATATTATGGATATGCATTCGATAAAGGAATTTTCAAATTTGAATAGCATGAGTGACCTAGCTCAGAAAATTGTAGAGAAAAAAATAGATAGAGTGTATCCGTTGGTATACATGCTCTTAACCTCTCTTTGATCTTAACCGTTGCTTCGGCTTCAATTGATAGAGCATTTTCAGAAATGAATATAGTGAAAGATGACTACGCAATCGTATAGGTGATTCTTGGTTGAATGATTGTCTCGTTTCATTCATCGAAAAAAGTATATCTCGCGGAGTTGATGAAGAGAAAGTCATCAAGCGTTATCAAAATATGAAGACTCACTGAGAAATTATGTAATAGGACATTTAGCTATGTATAATAATATTGAGCTTAAATTTTATTGACATTATTTTAGTTTATTTTCCCAAATAATAATGTACAATATACGTGCCCCCAGTAAAAATTAATTTCTATATCTGCCAATTGATCTCACCATTGTTGGTTATTACTCACTATAACTACATCATTGTCATCAATTTTTTAACAACTAATTTAGAATGTTATATTATATTTATTAATGAAATTAATATCTTACCTATCCCCATATTAATTTGGACATAAATTATGTAATGTTGAGATAGAATGACATCACGTCACTATACTTAAAGTGTTGTTATACATAACTATACTAACGCAAATTTTGTTGATTGTAACTTACCTAGTATCGTAATAGTATTCCATAACAACATTAGTAAAAAAAAATGCAATGAAATATATGTTGGGATAGAACCATTTTATTGGAGTGTAGATTGAACATGTTGGACTTGAAGTCCTTATAAGATAATACCAAATCAGTCCCGCCAAATGTTCATACTCACTCTGTTTATCTAATTGTGTCATTTCACTTTTTGAAATAAAATTTTAGAAGATGTTAATTGTGTGGTTTAAACTAAACTGAAAGTTAAAAATAGAATGAATGGTTAAAAAAACCTTTAAAATACTATTATTGAAAAATGAAAAAAATAAAAGGAACATTTTAAAATGTTAAGTGAAGATGGTTTGCTACTCCTTTGACCATTTTATTTCTTATTGGATGGTTTACTTTGCTACATTAAATGCTCAATTTTAGTGTAGTTCTACATTTCCCCACTTGTTTTAGATTAGATAATTTATATTTTGAAATTGTTTTGTGTAATAGGGTTAGTCTCAATCTTATCTGTAACATGATCGATTCGATTATTTATATGAAGGATTGGGTATCAAAAAACAAACCCCGTCTTTTAGACAGTTTAAAAAAATTAGATAATACATGTGCTTTGCACGGACGTAAATTTGAATATTATATATATATTTTTTAAAATTTAATTTAATTATTTGATAAAAATATTAATAAACACCACTTTAGCAAAATAACATTATCGCTATCACCATTGCATGCATACAAATTCCATAGATTAGGAAAAATTATCAAATTTTTGAATATTTTATTGTAATATCATGCCATTGCACGGTTTATGATAATTTATTATTATTATAAATTTATTTAAATATTTAAATTAGGTAATGGTTTTTACAAATTAAGTTTTGAGTTATAGATATCCATGTTTTTCTTCTTCCAATAATATTTTTTAAAGATGAATTGATAACATTGTACTATTTTTTGATTAAAAAAAAAGACATTCTAGAGAATGTCATTTTTTAATTAAAAATTCTTCGGAAGACCGAGAAGAAAATTTTCCATGGTCAACAAACATTTTAATATTTAAAAGGTTGAACATTTCTGGCAGCACCACCGGCTGAATCATGTACGGTCAAATATAATAAGAAACACAATTATAATGATAAAGAATTATGTATGTTAGATTTAAAAATTTTAAATTAGGGATATTATCAACAGTTAATGATTTATTGATTTAATCAGAAATATATAAAATATATTTTTAAAATTTTGATCCAAAAATATTTAAATTCATTATATATGATTTAAAAAATATAGTCTTAAATTTTCAATATTTTATAAATATTAATTATATAGATTAAATAAATTTTAAATATATGATAGTTTAAATTTGATATTAAAATTAAAATATAACATACTTTAATGCATTAATTTTTTTATGACAAAAGTTTGAGAAAAATCGTCTTTCGATAGGCATATGGAAATATGGAATTGAAATATAATTATAGAAAGATAAAATATTTTAATTGGAATATTAAAATTTTACTATGCAACGTGGAATAGTTATAAGCTTATGACTCGATTAATGAAACCCAAATATTTTATCTTGATTTCGTCTAATTTGAAATTTAAACCTTGGTCTTTCCATAATTTTGGAAAGATGGTCTTTCCAGAATTTTTGGAAATACGATCTCTCAAAAAATGAACTCATTTTTTAATGGTATTACCAAACACATATTGATATGTACTAAAATATACCATTTCTAAATATTAGTTTAAAAATAAAGTCGTATAAATAGACGAAGTTTTGGGAAAGACCGTCTTTCCATAGGCATATGAAAAGACGGGGTTGAATTAAAATTAAAGAAAGCTAAAAGGTTTTAGTCGCAATATTAAAAGTTTATTATGCAATGTGCAGTAGTTATAAGTTTATGACTCGATTAATGCAATCTAAAAATTTTATCTTGATTTCTTCTAATTTCCATTTTAAACCTGAGTCTTTCTATAACTTGTGGAAAGACGTCTTTCATAAGACGAACTCATTTTTAATACTATTACCAAACACATTTTGATATGTGCTAAAATATGTTATTTCTAAATATTAGTTAAAAATAAAATAAATTCGTATAAATACACAAAATCTTGGGAAATACCACGTTTTCATAGGCATATGGAAAGATGGGGTTGAATTGGAATTATAGAAAGGTAAAAAGGTTTTATTTGCAATGTTAAAAATTTATTATGCAATGTGCAATAGTTATAAGTTTATGGTTCGATTAATGCAATTCAAAAATTTTATCTTGATTTTTTCTAATTTACAATTTAAACCTTGATGTTATCATAACTTATGGAAATACCGTCTTCAAGAGACAAACTCTAATAAAAATGCAAATAAAATTTACAAAGTGTTAAATAAACCATTAAAAGTATTTACAAATAAAATATTTCAATACGATTTTTAATATTTATATAAAGCATTTTATACTTATTTTTGTCTAAAAATTAAAATTTATTTGAAACACTTATATATATATATGTATAAATAAAAGTTACTCCGTTTATTATTCTATTTGTTTAATATAGTAATTTTAGATATTTTTTAGGAAAATTAATTTATGTGGAAAGAATTGATTGCAGTGAGTAAAAAAATAGATGAAAATGATTCACTTATTATCATGAAATGAATTTTGATAATATTAAAAATATAAACCAAAATGGAAAGTGTATTGAATTTAAATATATATATATATATTATACATATATATTGTGGAAAAAAGTATTTTGAAAGTATTTCCCTTATAAATGAAGATTGAGAATAAAAAAGAATGTGTATTCTCATAAATATGGTATGATTAATTTACTCATTAATTGAAAAGCATTGAAATATAGAAATAACATTGAAAATGGAGGAATATATGTGCATTGTAAATTGGGGATTGGCTTTATAAAATACTACATTTTCAATTAATTTTGGAAAGTGGTGTGGAATTATGTACTCCCTCCGTTTTTCTATTTATGACATCATAGGTTTATGTGCTTGAATTTAGGTAAAGAAAATGAGTGAATGATATTGAATGTAGAAAGTAAAAAGTAGAATGAGTGCATGAAATTTAAGGATATTGCCAAAAATGGAAAGAGTGTCAAATAAAAGAAAAAATCTATTTGTAATAAGTGTGTCATAAATAATAAAACGGAGGGAGTATGAATGTCACGTGGCAAAAATGATGTGTGAATGTCATGTGGCCAAAATGACCTCCTTTAGTTTTCAATGTTCTTTCTATATTTCTATGCATTTCAATTAATGAGTAAATTAATCATACTGCCATAATTATGAGCACACACATTCTTTCTGTATTCTCAATTTTCATGTATTAGGGAAATTCTTTCAAAATACATATTTTTTCAATATATATATATATATATATATATATATATTTAACACACTTTCCATTTTGGTTCATCTTTTTAAGATTATCACATTTCATTTCATGATAATAAGTAAATTATTTTCATCTACTTTTTTTTACTCTCAGTAATCGATTATCTTAACGTAATTTAATTTACCTACAAGAATATCTAAAATTACTATGTTAAACTAATAGAATAATAAATGGAGTAACTTTTATTTATACATATATATAAGTATTTCAAATAAATTTTAATTTTTAGACAAAAGTAAGTATAAAATACTTTATATAAGTATTAAATATAGTACTGACATATTTTACTTGTAAATACTTTCAATGGTTTATTTAACACTTTATAATTTTTATTTGCAAATTTTTTAGAGTCCGTCTCTTGAAAACGGTCTTTCAATAAGTTATGAAAAAATCAAAGTTTAAATTGTAAATAAGAAGAAATTATGATAAAATTTTCAGATTACATTAATCAAGTCATAAACTTATAACTACTGCACATTGCATAATATATTGCAACTAAAAATTTTAACTTTTTATAATTCCAATTCAACCCCATCTTTCCATATACCTATGGAAAGACGGTTTTTCCCAAAACTTTGTCTATTTATACGACTTTATTTTATTTTTGTTAACTAATATTTAGAAATAACATATTTTAGCACATATCAATATGTGCTTGGTAATAGTATTAAAAAAAATGAGTTCATCCCTTGAAAGACGGCTTTCCATATGTTATGGAAATACCAACGTATAAAATGCAAATTAGAATAAATCAAGATAAAATTTTCAGATTGC
This sequence comes from Rubia tinctorum, assembly GCA_032355605.1. NCBI lineage: Eukaryota > Viridiplantae > Streptophyta > Magnoliopsida > Gentianales > Rubiaceae > Rubia > Rubia tinctorum. The sequence goes on from JAULKM010082789.1 coordinate 17,385, forward strand.
ATTAATCAAGTCATAAACTTATAACTACTATACGTTGCATTAAATTTTTAATGTTGCAACTAAATCTTCTATAATTCTAATTTAACCACGTCTTTCCATATGCCTATGAAAATGCAGTCTTTCCCAAAACTTTGTCTATTTAGGCGACTTTATTTTAATGCATTAAATTATATAATATTTTAATTTTAATATCAAATTTAGAATATCATAAAATTTACCTTTCTTTAATCGGTATAATTAATAGTTATAAAATATTTACAATATAATACTATATTTTTTAAAAATCTAATTTGATAAATTTATATTTTTTGGATCAAAATTTAAAACTTATATTTTATATATTTCTGAGTCAATCAATTAATCATTAATTGTTAACAATATCCCTAATTAAAAAAATTTAGATCTAATATTCATAATTTTTTTATCATTATAAATGAGTTCCTCATTATATTTGACCATGTATGGTTCATCCAGTGGTGCTGTCGAAAATGTTCAATCTTTTACGGAGTATAATATTTGTTGACTACAGAATTTTTTTCCGGTCTTCCCTAGAATATATAATTAAAAAATACCTTCTCTAGAATATCTTTTTTGGTAGAAAAAATAGCACAATGTTATCAATTAATCATTAAAAAAATTATTGGAAGAAGAAGAAAATGGATATCTATAACTCAAAATTTAATTAGTAAAATCTATCATCTAATTTAAACATTTTAAAAAATTGTAGGATAGTAAAAAATATATTTTTTTTCATAAACTGTGCAATGACACGATATTACGATCGAATTTTCAAAACTTTGATCATTTTTCATATTCTATAGAATCTGTATGCATTAAATGGTGATAATGATAATGTTATTTTGTGAAAGTCATATTTATTAATATTTTTATCAAATTATTAAATTACATTAAAAATATATATTTGTTTATTTAATAATATTTAAATTTACGTCCGTGCAAAACACGGGTATTATCTAATATAGAAAGAAAGTATAGATGAAAAAGAAATCATCTATATATATAGAGGCATTGGTATTGAGGATATTTTGTAATGAATATTCTTTCTTATTAATTGGGAACTATATTAAAATACTTTGGACCCAACATTTTTTTCAATCATGAGTTGGTTTCTCATTTCTTGATCAGATGCATGTGAAGTTGAAACCCGAAAGAAGCGTAGCGAAACTCCACTTGTAGACTGAGACTCGCGCTTATACTTATCTGAGAAGGTCCGGTGTTTCGACTTTCGCGGCTGCTTCCTTTGAAAAGTATTCTCCAACAGTGCGGTGGAGGGGACTCCCCAGTCAATTCAATCTCATCTCATGAACATCTTCTTGACTTCGGTTGTACCTGATTCTCCTCAAAACCTTATAAATTCACTTCTCACTAATTTACAATGTTATATCCTCAAAAAATAATAAAACTTTTTATTATTTTGCTTCAGAGTACAGAAATGGAAATCACAAGCAGAAGCATCACCACTACAACTTGTAGCGACGAGGACGGGCTCAGTGAGCTAAGAAGAGGACCCTGGACTGCCGACGAAGACTCTCTTCTTATGCACTATATTTCCTGCCACGGTGAAGGCCGCTGGAATTCGCTCGCTGAAAGTTCAGGTAAAAAAACTAGTCTACTACCTAGAAAGTGAACGCTTCCTCCGTTTCAGAGAGTAGAGTATTTAATAAGTGGTTGATAATGTTTTACTTTTTGCCATAAAATGAGACGTGATAATCTTAGAAAAACAGAGCAAGTAGTTTGTTTGTGAATTTGATTCATTATTGTTGATTTCTGCTACAGGGTTGAAGAGAACTGGGAAGAGTTGTAGATTGAGATGGTTGAACTACTTGAAACCAGATGTTAAACGTGGAAACCTTAGTCCAGCGGAACAGCTTCTCATACTCGACCTTCATTCCAAGTGGGGTAACAGGTATAGATCACAATCACAATTACATATAAGTTCTCTCTATTTCTTGAATGAATTTGCTGATAATTTTGTGTTTTAATTTGGATGAATCTGAAGATGGTCAAAGATTGCACAGTATCTCCCTGGAAGAACAGACAATGAGATCAAGAACTACTGGCGAACAAGAGTACAAAAGCAAGCGAGACATCTGAAGATAGACGCCAACAGCATAGAGTTTCAGAAACTCGTTCGGACAGTCTGGATGCCCAGGTTGATTCAAAAGCTACAAGACCGTTGTCCCAATTCGATCCCCGACTCATTGTCATCTCCACCTGCGCCCGCATCAAATGTTGTTCCGTACGGGTCTGAAAATCAGCAACAAGTCTTCAATACAACCGACGGCATGTCTTCGTCAGAATTCGTGGGAAATTTTAGTAGGGCTTATCAATTTGGCAACAATTTGGATGGTCATTTTCAAAATAAATGTTGGAACGTTGGCGGCATAACTGGTTGTGAGACTGAGACCTTGAGCTTGGCGGCTGATTGTAATTGTAGTGGTGGTCATCATGTTCAAGATAACTGGTTGAGTGATGAAATGGGATGGAGCAATTTTGATGAGTTCTTTCAATGGAAAGGTATATGACTTAGCCGGGGAGATCAGCTTAGTAATTTGCTCACAAAGTCATCTATTTGGATTTTAATAATAGATGTAAAGACTCGATAACTTGTGAAAAGGTGTTTCTTTACTATACTCCTCACTTGAGATGTACTTTCTCTCTCTACCAAATTTGTACGATCTTTCCTTTTTTTACACGTCCCAACTCAATAATGCAGAAATTATCTCTAACTACTCCATTGCACGATGATTGATTTTTGAGAAAAGTGTTAAAATAGCTTCACCTTTTACACGAAAGTGCCAGTATAATCTTTCAAAATCATGAACTACCAAAATAATCATTACCTATTGACATACGTGCCAAACTAACTCCGATCTGCTTTTACTTCAATAGTCAATGGATCGTTTGGCCGGAATTTGATGAAATTACCATTTTCTCTCATGAATACAAAAACGAAAAATAAATAAATAAACTATATTGCCCTGATTCATATAAAGTACACATTTTCCCACTTTCATATAAAGTACACATTTTTCACATTTTTCACATTTTCCCGTTTTCGCTAATCTGCATTCTCTATTCATCCACACGCCAATGGCCGCCACCGCATCTGTCCACCCCCGCAATGTCGATGCCTTTATTCAATTGATGACAAGATTCATGATGTCGAGGTCGTTGGAGGGGACACGGAAGCTTCTCAACCTCACCGTCATGATGCTGATCTTCATGTGGCAGTACCCCCACCTTGTTCCGCGAGTTCCCGATGCCCAAACAGACCCGAAAGTTGTGTGCCTCCTCAAAGATGTCGTGGTCCGGTCAATAATGGAATTCTGAATCATCTGCACCGCTACTGATCTGGTAAGGGAGGGGCGAGAACGTCGGCAATTGCTCCTTGTAGGCCTGGGGGGTTGACGTATTTATGAAGTTGTGGGAGTGGTCGGAGATCATTGTCGAGCCTTGTGAGAAGACCTTCATTCGGTGTTTCAACCGGACCGGTGGCAGGAGGAGCAATAGCAGCCCGAATTGTTGATACGACCCTTTGATTTATAATCTTCTTGATTTCGCTACCGGAGAAAGGCCTACCGAAGGAGGTTATATCAGAACATTCAAGTGTCTTCACCGTTCCTGACTTTGATCGATTGCAGTCAAAGACTATTCAAAAATCGCCTTTGATCGGGATCCGAATTCATTTCTGAATTTGTAACTCATTTCGGGGGTGAGAGGGAGGGAGGGAGTTGGGTGGTTGAGTGGGGAGATGAGTGGGAGGAGAGGGGGAGAGAGAGAGAGAGACGGGTGGGAAGAGTGAGGGAGGGAAAAAGGATCTGGAGAGGAGAGGAGAGGTTTAAAAAAATAACTAAGGCATGGGAATCGGGTTTTTAAAAAAAATTGGCCCATAAAGACAACCAATTAAAGGCGATTTTTCAATAGAACCGCCTTTTATTGATACCCATTAAAGGCAATTATTCAATTGATTTAAAACTTTGTTTAAAATTTCCCATGGACTTGGGAAGGAGTTCCAAGTTCGGAATCTCTCTCAGATCCCAATCAAAACCAGTTCCTGAGATTGAGTTCCGTTAATCACCTATTTTTCACAAGTGTTTGGATCCGTAGATATAGTAACAATCTGGAAATAGATTTTGGGGGGATAATGTTGATAGTTAAATATTTTTTTATATATAATGGAAATGTACCATTATAACCATATATAGTTGTGAACGTGCTAATATAACCCTCAATTGTTATATAGTTGTGAACTTGCTAATATAACTCTCAATTGTTTGAAAGTAAAAAAAATCCAACTATTTAATGAAAGTGTCAATATAACCCTAAGGTTACACTTCCAACATTGACCTTCAAATTTTGGTCGTTGACCACAAGTGAAATGATAAAACTGTCCCTCGTGCCAAAAGCTGAATTTGTGTGGACATTTATACCCTTGCTTTCCGCCGTTTCACCGCCACCGTTACCCACCACCGATTCACCACACCACAACTGCCGGACTGGACCCTTTGCCGACACCAGAATCCTTTAACGTACTATTTTGTTTCATCTCATCCAAATGCGTCACCCACCACTATCTCCACTCTACCGTATTAACTTCAACTTTAATTCACCCAACCCTAGGGCCACCGAACGGATACGTCACCGCTGCCACCTTGTCCAACCCCAACCTCGCCCAACCACACTACCACCACTGCCAGCTCACCTCTACTGTCTCAACTTCATCCCAGATACACCCAACCCACACTACAAGAAACTGGACCTATTACTTCATCCATTTTACCTTGATTTTTTTGCTTAGGTCAAATAATCGAGGTAAAAAGTTCTTTTACCTCAGTTAATTTTAAAAAAATATATATTTTATCCCGGTTAAAAATTACCGAGATAAATAATAGGTTTTGTTTTCCAAATGCGAAGTAAAAAGTATAACCGACGTAGATGCGACATTGGCGGCATGGGTACGACCTTGCAGTGATAGTAAATCATGAGATGAACGACTTCACACTTCTGGTTGGTTGAACCAAATTTATCTCGACATCAAGGGGATGGGGCATGTTCTCTCGTGCGATGTCGTACATGCCCCTCAGTCCAAACTGGGCCTAAATCTAATTAAATCAATTAATTCATGCGATGTCGCAGTTTAGTCGGTAACATGTTAGCTAACATCACGTGTGTGAATTTGTGAGAAGTCGCACTTCTCTAGCATTCCTAATAAATCAACAATAGTTAACAAATACAGCCAGAACTTGGAATGTACCATCTAAAGGTCCCATTTCAAGTTCACAACAGCTAGTCTCAAATTTAATCAAACTAAATTGGTAAGACTAAAGGTAGGTAATCCAAAACACATAATATTTCTACCATACAATATCCAGAAAACATACCATCAAATTTAAAATTATCAAACAGAAGAAAAAACATCCCAATAAAATCCAAAAAAAGTCATCATCATGCACAACTAACTAACATTCATGGAAATCAATTGGGTGGTAACTGGGGTGGGGTAACATCGTCTGCCGATGAACATTTCCATATTCTTGAGAATTAGCCTCCGACACTTTGTGGAAGACTTGGTATCGTCGGCGCTAGATCCTTCTTCATCATCTGAGATTTTCAGGCCATCCTCGTCATCCCCAGGCACCTCATCCCCATGTGCATTGATCGCACCGACAATCATAGATTTCAACCCAGCCAATTCTTCCATAATCTTTAGCACGTTGCGATCTGTGCACTTCCCAGGAGCTTTGTTTAAGGCATGTGCAGAAAAAATAAGTTAAATTAAATAAAAATTGTAAATTATAAATAATAAATATTTGTCAATAACCATAAAAATTTAAAACTTTAATACTCGATCACAGTGCAGGAGTACTGCTGGTGGCAGGATCCTCGGTTGTGGATGCCGAAGGAGTCGCCTCGGGTCCGGGTGTGGGAGGCAAATCCAGATTTACCTTGGGGACGTTGCGATCAATCCACATCTCCACCTCCCAATGCCAATGCTTCTGCCCGAAGTAGTTCGTAGGGGATGGGAACTGCTCTTAATTTGATGGGAACCTTCTTCTTCTCCAAAATGGCTGTGATGACATTTTCGTAGGGGAGTGTCTGAATCTTCATTACGATGGCCACTTGGTGCATCCCCTGGATGATGGTGTACCTGGTGTCTACTACCTTCTTCTCCGCAGCTTGGTAGTACACGATGGCCCTGTTGATCATATACTCCGAAGGATGTCCGGCCGAGATCAGTATTTGTACAATTACATTGTACATCATTATATGCTCAAGATTGAGGACATCAATCTTGATCCGCCTCAGTTGGAAGAGCCCGTTCCCCACTTAAATTTTGAATTACTTCTTCACCATTCGGTTGGGGTTAAGAGCCCCAGATTGGTTATTCTCGGCGATCGATGAAGTCCAATTATACCGGCAGTATAACTATAGAGGCCCAACCTTTAGTTCATGCTCCCCACCTATTGTGCACCCAATCACTTGATTGTTGAGCTCCGTCATCATCTCCACGTCTACCCCGTTCACTCTCTTACTATAGATGTTCGTCTATTGCCGAGTGAAATTGGCGTAGAACTCCACACAGTCGGTGTCACTGATGCGGGGGATTTCTTCCTGGCCAACATAATAACATAATCAGGGCATATTGCATACTTGCATGGTCAACCTGCAAAAAAAGGTCCTGGGGAGGTCCCTAAGATCCAGCTCCGACGCCTAAGTTCGTAAATGATTTACAATGATTTGTCTTCGGAAAAATGCCATTACCTTTCTCACTGTTCTTAATTTCTATTTCTAGTTGAATGCTTGTGTGATCGTGGTTGGTCTTGGCTCATGTGAGTCCTATTATCACTGGATTGTGGTCTCGCTAAGAAGCGCATGAGCTCTGATCTCCTTTCCTCTCAAGGTGAGGTGCTCTTTGCACTATGCGAACTGCTCTTTGGGTTCGTTGTATCAGTTCGCAAGTGCAGGATGTTATCCTTAGGCTAGATTTCGATTGGTTTGGGGAGGTGTATATCGATAGCAGATTGACTAGTAAGTACCCAATTTAACTAACTAGCTAGCTCTACATAATGCATGAATACCAACCAACTATGCTAACTCCTAACTAGCTAAAGAAGTAATAAGTTAGTTACAACTAAATAGATGAGCTGGTGTGGAATGCTTGTTGGATAAGTAATCCCTCAGTAGCCTGTAGGAGAAGCTCGATCAAAGGATGGCTAGAAAGGAAGTTTGATCAAGAAGGCAGAGAGAAGATATAGAGTTAGCAGAGAACATCCAAGCCGACTGAGAGCTCCTGAGTTCATACTTCTTCAAAATGATCCAAATCTTCTGGGTGTATGATCTCTTAGATTTGGGTGGTAGGTTAAGACTTAAGGAATTACTATTTTTAAATGGATATTGATATGCACCTATATGTATGCGTTAACCAATGCATTTGACACATTTGTTATTATGTTTTGTTTGGTTGATTGCTAGTTTTAGTTAGGTTTATATTACAAAGGGTTCAGATGACCATTTTTGGTTTGGTTATCTAAATCCCGAGTTTTATAGACTTAACTGGATCTAATGGATACTTTGTCCTCACGAGCACCTAAATCTTCTTTTGTGAGATTACTAGTAGGTTGTTCGTGAGCACTTCGGTGTATCTTATAGAAGACCATACACAAGGGTGGTAGTAGATGTTATAAGGCCATCCAAAAGGGTGGTATAAAACTAAAAGGCACGAGTCAAAACGTGGTAGAAGATAGAAGGGTCGTAGAAAGAAGACAAAGAAGCAGGGGAATTAAGACCCGAAAGTTGTAAAGAGTTTTGGGAATTATATGATAAGAATAAGTGTCCATAGGTGGTACCATTGGATTCATCTTCCCGAGCACTATAAAATCGACTACAAGAACTCTCAAATCGTATCGGCGGTTCATCCGTAGCGGTGCAAACAAGTTGAAGGAAAAATAAAGTTTTGGAAGAGGGGAAGCCGACACGGCTGCGCCGGGCAACACGGTAATGCCAGATGCCTTCAGCATAAGCCATTCCGGCCATCACGAGCTATTCTGGCCATCACCGCCATGCCACAGCCCCTTGGCATGAGCCGTTTGGTGCAACACGGCCTGTGCCGCCCTAAACCTTTGTGAGGCTAAATATGGACACGAGTCGTGCTCTTTAACAAGACCAGTGTCGTTTTAACTCCAACATTCTAAGTCCATCCCACAGGGTATGAAGAATGATACGGCCATGCCACCATTTTTTTTAGAAAATAACTCCCAGCCGACGACCCGCAAGAATTCACATGGCCCACCCCGTTCAACTAATCGAGAAACGCTTCCTGCCAACGGCCCGTGCCAAACGATGTCGGCGCACGTATAACAAGGACAAAGGAATTCCCAGTTGACAGTCCACGGAGGTCGGCACGGTACATGCCAGACACAGCCGGCACCACCGTGTCAGGCAGAACAATCTGTGTCAGCAACAGCCGACACGACCGTGTCAGACAAGATGATCCGCGCCAACCCTCAGTTGGCATGACCGTGTTAGGAAGCACTGCCCATGTCAGCACCAGCCATCACGACTGTGCTAGGAAACACTGTTCGTGCCAGTCCCCAGCCGGCACGACCATGCCCGGCTGCACAGCCTGCGCTGCTAAGGTTTTTTGACCTATTTTGGGCCTTTTTAAGGTCCAATTCCTCACTTATATATATATGATCCTTTATTCTTCTAGAATTAAAAAGGTAGGCATAATGTAGACTCTAATTTTTTGTAGGCAGAAAGAAGAGGAGAATTCTTTCTTTCTCTCTCTCTAGTTCTTCTTTTCTTTTCTTTCTTTTTAGTTTCTTAGATCTATTGTATTTAATTCAATGAATACCATGGATTGAAGTTTATGCTCATTTTAGACTCCTAAGAGTAGGGTAGAGAGAGAAAGGAGTTCTTCCTTCTCTCTAAAATATTTTATATTTTATTTTGCCCAAGTGCATTGAATCCAATGAAATATTTGGGTTCAATACTTAGAGAATAGTTAATTAACTTGAGGTTTGTGTTCATGATTTGATGTTTGTTTTGGGAGATTCTATAGATCTACCTATCTCTATGTGTTTATGATTATTTTGTTGGTTTGTTCTTCATATTCTTATCAATTGCGTGATTGTCACACTAAGATTGGCATACACCGTAGTCTACTTTCATTTTGGTGCACTTATTGATAACACTCGGGGAAGGAAACCTAGATGTGTTTGGGGTAACGATAGTCAGGGACCGTATTAGTGTGTGCATGTGAGTCGCCGAGTCAACGCTAAGATCGATACAGTAGTCTTAGCTAACAAATTGGCCCGAAGGGTTATCGATAGAGATAGTGCTAGTAGCAAACTAGGGTTAGCGCTTCGCAACCTTAGAGCCATCGATAGGGTGTTTCATCCCCTTTGCCTTTGTAGGTCTAGGGAGAAGCATTCGTGGTGGAGTGCCCAAGACGTAATCATATGGGGGAGATTTTGATCTGCATGCACTCGCCTAACTATGGAGGCGGTACCGGTGGAAAATTACGTGTGCACCCTACGTGATAGGTATGGAGTAGTATTGACCATCGACCCCACTACGTGTCATAAACACTAGGATATGTTTACATATCTTAAATGTGATACGCAAATACTCCCAAAAAAATTGCTTTGACTATTCCTGACAAGTGATCGGATTGACGACCCGATTACGACTGTGTGTAGTTAACTTTTGGATTCTTAGCATCTCTGTGGACAACCCCGGCCTTGCCACTATTTACCCCATAGGTTGTATAATAGTAGGAACGTGAGCAACAATATAAATTCTTTTCCTTGACCCTTTAAATACGTAACCTCCTCTCGGTTTATTTAGTAAATCTCTCGTGAACAATGTTAATTATTAATGACACGGGGAGGGGTGGATGAGATATGCCCTTCCAACTAGCCAAATCTTGCAAGTACTTCCAAATCTTTCAGCCTTCATGTCACGATCGCAGTTTCTTATTTTAGATATCCTATTCATCATGAAGAGGTTATCCATGTTTCCTATCAGCTGAGGGCATGTGCAGTGGTGGTCTCTTAATTTTAAGAGACCACTTAAGAGACCGAAAATCCCCACAGTGGGGGTC
>JAULKM010082800.1:0-11530 GCA_032355605.1 Rubia tinctorum
CCTTAGGAAAATCCCTCTTCTTTGTGGACGACCCCGACTTGCCAACTATCTACTTAGTTGTATTTAGTGAGCATATTAGGCTTAAAAATAGTATCTTTGAGAGGTACGGCGACGACCTCCCAGCGCGACGGAATAGAGTGATTTAAAATAACTAATGTACAAACCGAATGACAGGTAGAAATTTTAGGATCTATTCTATTTTTTTAAAAAAAAATGATCTTGGAGATTATGTAATGCTTACTCTCAAACTCTTTGTGGATGATCACACTATAGTTATCCCTCACATTCCGCACCTTTTTTGTGATGACATGCCAGAATATGAAGGATTCTTCAGTGGTGGGGGTATGTGCTTATGGATCGAATCTCACTCGGATCTCTACTCCATTCCAACCAAAAGTCTTCTCAATCTGCGAGAGGCTCATTTCACATGACCAGTCATTCAATTGAAATTGAATGAACCACTCGTAGGGCACTCCATCCCTCCTAGTGTATGCACTTACCATGGACAGGAACTCCAAGGTGTACCTCCAGTAAGTGAATGCACCTCGTGACAGGAAACACCACATACATCCTTTTTTGAGGAGGCATAGAACTGGCTCCTTCAGCTAAAAAGCCTCTAGAGTGCTCTCATCTGCAAAACAGGTCTCCTGGATCTTCCTTGAGGCTAAACTATCTCATTTGTAAACATAAGCACCGGTGATCCGGCCCAAACCCACAAATCTATCAAGAGAGGGTTGTGGTGCTGGCTCGGGAACCCGTGGAGGAGACGTTGGTGGAGAGGATGTGCTCACATGTCGAGTAGGTCTAAGTCACTTTGGAGGCATATCTATCAACATAATAAACAATTCCAAACGCACAAGGATATAATGAACTAAAATCATGCAATCATCTCTAAGATAATATCTCACTAAAGTATGTAACACATAGTGATAACATCCAAGAACCATTATAGAAATCAGCAATTGTAGTCCAAATGAAGTTGTCGACATACTACAAGCATCATAAAGATACATGAATACACATATGTCCATGTGTGTAAATTTCAATCCAATTCCTTTACAAGTTACAACATGCCACACTTATATCCTATTCTAACAATTTAGGTCAAGCATATAGCATCACATATAGTATGCACTTCTATTTCACCAATCTAGATCAACATATACCCAATATAAAATTTTCTAGAAGCACAACCATAGGTACATATCATCACGATTAGCTAATGTCAAAATTTCCGAAATTCCATCCTTGAAGGCCACAGCTAAAATATCCATCAAATGACCAAAGACCAAAGCATAATCATAGCCAAAATGTCCAACAATTCCATCATCCAATGCTAAAACCAAACTAGCATAATCAATTTCTACTTATATAAAACCCCAATTAAAATTATGCAATCATCACAACAATCAAAATCCATATCATAAATTATCACAAACAATTCCAAATATCCTATAATTCAAAAGTTCACATTACTTCACAAATTCACAGAAATCAACAATTCATAAATAACACAATTCAAGAACTCAAGGGTGAAGAAATGTACCATATAAATGCTTAGGATAATGGATTATTTAAGCCTAAAATATTCCTATCCCAATTAACTTAGCAATTTCAGAAGTCCCAAAACCTAGGTTTTCGGGTTCTTGGTAGAATTTGGCTAGATTTGTTGTGTAACGGAATGGAAATGGATTGGGGATTTAGATGGGGATGATTTCTACTGGTTTAAATTGTTATTTCCAGCTAGTTTTGGTGGAAGAATGGCGGAGGAGCTGTGGTTTAGGTGAGGAACTGGTGCAGTTGAGAATCTGTTTTAGGATAAAATAAGTGTAGATCCCTTTTTTTTCTTATAGCTGCAGTGTTGCAAATCATGATGATAATGTCGTGAGTCGCGACAATGGAGTCAACTGACTTAAAAATTCAAACCTATATTGCGCTAGCAACAAGCCTATCCTGATGCAAAATTAAACAACTCAGACTCATAATATTTCAACAATATTCCGATTTTCATCGCAAATCAAACAAGTTTGTCGCGAATGGCGAAAGATCATTCCCCACTTTCGACGAAATGGAGGTGGAAGTTGACATTTTCAGAAAAACTTCAAATTTTGGTCGTGAGCGCGATGGGAATGTTGTGACTTGCGACAAAATTGAATCGGGAGTTGGCATTTTCTCAAAATCTTCTTGATTCCTATCTTGCGACATGGCCATCGCGAATCGCCAGGGTGTTTTGCAACTCACGAAATTGTGCATCTGTAAGTTGACATTTTCTAATAGTGGTTCTGATTTTTGTTGCAATAGCGACAGGCTCGTCATGACTCACGACATGTAGGGTCTACCCATACTTTAAAAAAATTGGAAGTTGCCAACTTCCAAGAATTTCATCCCTTCTAATGGCCACCACTCCTTCATCCATCCACTGCAATGCACTTCAATTAGCTACAAAATCATGGGAAAACACACCTGTGAAAGGAACAAAATAGAAAAATGAATACAACAATAAAAACTCAAATTGAAACAATATGAACGAAAAGTCATCAATGATGATCCGGATGATGAAAAATAAGTTTATTGAACATGCTCGACATGTTTTACCTCCTTTCTTGGGTCACTCACAAACCACATCAAGAAGATCAACATCTTCTCCTTTTTTTAGCACAAACCTCCTTTGGTACGGTTTCAAACGTTGATCGTTGACCTTGAAGGAATTGGACTTAGCTCGGTCCAACATTTCTATTGTACCATGAGGGAATACCTTTAACACATCAAAATAGCCGATCCACCGAGACCTCAACTTACCAAGAAATAGGCGAAGGCGGGATTGAAATAGGAAGACCTTTTGACCCACGTCAAACTCCTTTGTACTGATCATCTTATCGTGCAAAGACTTTGTCTTTTCCTTGTAAATTTTGGGAATCTGATTGGACTATCTTCACATCTCCTCCAATTCTTGCAATTGTAGCTTCCTATGCAAACTAGCCTCATCAATATCAAGGTTCAAGTTCTTGACCGCCCAATAATTCTTGTACTCTATCTCAATTGGTAAATGGCATGGCTTTCCAAAGGTTAACCATTACTAATTGGTGTCTTATAAGCCGTCCTATATTTCCACAAGGCATCACTCAACTGAGAACTCCGATCCTTCTGGTTAGGGTTAAGCGTATTTTGAAGAATGGATTTTATTTACCTATTGGAAACTTTGGCATAGCCCTTAGCATGTGGATGATTGGCGGTGGATGTTTTCTGTGTGGTGCCATACATCTTCAAAAGTACCTCTATTTTCCGATTGAAAAAATGGGTGCCACGGTCACTAATCAAGGCTCAAGAGATCCCAACCCGCGAGAAGATGTTATCTTTCATGAAGATGTCATCGGTCCTAGTGGGTTTTGTTTCAACCCATTTTGACTCATAATCAACAGCAAGAAGAATATATTTAAAGCTACTATAGTTAGGAAAGGATCCCATAAAATCAATCTCCCAAGCATAAAATATTTCACAATACAATATAGGCCTTTGAGTCATCTCATTTCTAGAAGAAATATTTCCTACTATATGACATTCATCACAAGCTTTGATAAAAATGCTCGCATGTTTATTAGATGTAGACCAATAAAAACCACTTTCTAGGACTTTCCTAGCGGTTCTCTTTGCTCTAAAGTGACCGCCACATGCATAAGAATTACAAAAATCAAGAGTTGAATACACTTCGTTATCAGGGACACATCTCCTAACAACTTGATGTACTTAATGTTTCCACAAAAAGGGGATCATCACACACATAATACATAGCATCACTTCTTGACTTATCTTTTTGAGCATTTATAGGACTTTTTCGATTCACTTTAGTATACTTTTGGGGTCTAGAAGTTGCACTTTGCCTTGAAATTCTCTAAAGATAGTTAAGAGAGACTTTGCGCTTTTATTACTTTTCTTGGGGATTTTGTGTGACAGGGCAATTGTTTGAAGACTTTTAAGACTAGCTTTGAAGATTTGAATATTTTAATACTTGCAATTGAGCTTTGAAGATTTGAAGAATTGAAGAAAAGTGAAGTGAAAAGGAGGACTTTAGACAAGAAGAAGAAAAAAATCAAGATTCTAGATTTGGCATCTGTCGCGAGTTGCGACGGACGAGTGGCCAGAATTCTCTTCTTTCTATTCGTATTATAAATACCAAACCTTATCCTCTCTCTTCACAACTTCTTCTCCTGCGCGATTTTGAGTTTAAAAACCCTAATTTTCTTCTTCTTTTCTTAGTTTTAGAGGTTAGTTATATGTTTTCATTATCTAGGTTAGTAATCTTCTTGAGAGCATTTAATTGATGCTTCCGTATCCATGTCTTGAGAATCATTTCTATCTATTTAATGTTTTTTCTATTGTGCTATGAATGTTGGTTGTTGAATGCATTAATGGTTTTGGAAGTTTGAGTATACAAATTGCTTGTATGATTACTTGTTAGGGTTGGGGAAAGTAGCTAATTTTCCCTTCTTTTGATATGAAATCCAAGAGCATGAATTGTAGCTTCTAATATGGTTGATGAATTAATAAATTCTATATGAATGTGATAATGTCGAACTCTTTGTCATGTTTGTTTTGTGTAGCAAATAGGAGAAGTCTACGAACGTTGAACGTTCTTGACTAATCTTGTGTAAATGCATGAATTGGTTCAATGCTTAGACACGTTGCAATGTTTATAAGTGTTAAAAATCTTGTTGATTCTTCATACTTAATTCCATTAATAGGATACTTTTAGCCGTTGAACGACTAAAGGCGTCATTAGTGATGTTTAGCAAGAGATGTCGATTCACTTTTGTAACTACCATAAAAAAAGGGTGGAAGATTTATCTTCACAACAAGTTGTTAAAGTAGTGAATAGGTCATGGATTCAAGGATGGATAAGAGGTTCGCAAGTGGAAATCAATTGTCCCCAAGGCTTTGTCATTTGTATTTTTTTAAATATTTTTCTTAGTTTATTGCATGATTAGCGTAGTTACTTAACTTTGCTAGTTATCTTGTCTTTAAATTCATAACTTAGGAAAAATGAACCAAAACCCCCCTTTTACTTTCTTTCTTATATGTATATGTACGTATGTATATTTAGGTTTATATCAACTCTTATATGGATGAACCCTTGGGGAAATTCCTCTATGTGGACGACCCCAACTTTTCATTATCTACTTAGTTGTAATTAAGAGAACTTTAGAGCTTAAAATAGTAACTTTGAGAGGTACAATGATGATCTCCTAGTGAATAGCTTGTCCTCTGGAGAGTTATTCCTTCGACTTTTGATAGCACTGGTCGTCCCAAAGTGTACGACCCATCATCTTTCCTTGTGATTTCCTCCTCTCCTTGAGTACGGGCCGTGCTTATTTACGCTACACTTATCCTTATTCCATCCCCAAGAGCTATGGCATAAGCCATACCCAGTTACATAGACGTGTCATTCTTTGACTTTTCCCGAACCTGTTCCTTTCTTCACCACAACTTTTTTCTACCACGTTTTAACTCGTGACTTTCAATTTTCTACCATCCTTGCAAATGGCCATCAATAATCTACTACCATCGTAGCAAATGGCCTTCTAAAATCAGTTTGAAGTGCTTACGAGCGATTTACAAATTAACCTCACAAAAAGGATCTTGATGCTCGTAAGAAAAAATATCCATAAGAGCTAAAGTGGGCTATAAAATGAAGGATTTGGATACGACAACCAAAAATGGTTATCTAAACCCTTTATAATGTAAACCTACCTAAATCTAGAAATCTATCAACTAAAATACAGTAAAAGAGATCTTAAATGCTTCTGAAAATACATGCACTTGACGCCTCATCAAATCCCCCACACTTAAATATTTACTTGTCTTCAAGTAAACAAAAACAAGCAAAGATCTAAGCGGACAATAGCATGCAATTTTTTTCCAAAACAATCAACATTTTATTCCTAGACTACCCTAGCCTCCATGACATAAGAATCACCACACTCTTATCCCAAAAGATAAGACAATATACACAACCAACATACCATTCAAAGGCAAGGTTCAACACATGTATGTGTAAAACTAGCTTACTCTTCCAAAGAATCTACAAAATATACAACCCAAGAGAAGCATAGAATAAGTTTAACTACTCTCATTTGGCCTAGGATCCCTCTTGGAATTCAACATAGCTTCACACATTTATATTTTTTAAAAGCTCACCCTCACATTTTTCCACACCATTTGGCTTTTAATTTTTTCATAGGTTTTTGAACCTATCTGGGCCTTCCCATTTTTCCTAAGTCGCCCTTTCGGGTTTTTGACTTAGCCGGGCATTTTTTTTAAAGTTTTTTTTTGTGTAGCATAAAATTCCCCAAAGTAGGCTTCATACTACATGGAGAATAAGATAAAACAAACACTACCAAATTTTTTAACATCCCAATACTACAATCAAAAGGTGCTCTCACGCATTTAAAACAAGTTTTCAAAACAAGAAACAAATAAAAAAATCAAAAGTAAATGAGGGAAGAGAAAGAAAAATAGTAGTCATCATCATTCAAAACAAAAAATAAGATGAAACATGCCACCCCATGGAGTATTCCAACTCCCTCTCCCACACTTAGTCGATGTATTGTCCCTAATGCATGTAACCAAGGTAGGAGAAAGGATGGAATCACTCAACCTCCTTAATACCATCCACCGCTTCTAGCTCCATATTTTTGCCTGTGTGGACCATAGTAAGGGTGATCACCTCCAATTCCCAGAGCTCTCATCCGCTCGGTAATCTCCAACATATCCTGGTAGAATTGCCTATATCTATCCTAAGATCATGAATCTTACCATCCATATGGTCAAACTTGTAATATGTCTCCGTCTCATACTCATAAAACCTGCCAGTGAGGTGACTCACTCCCCGTCTGATCCCAAAGATGGAGTCACCCTACACCCGCATCCAACTGGTTTCACATGAGGACGGTTGTGAGTAGACAGGTTGTCTGAATCCAGGTGAACCATGCTCCCAGAATGGGCTATTCTACGGGTGCTTCCACGAGTGAGTACTGGCCACGACTTGATCTCAAAAAAAAATAGTGGGTGGAAATGATATGCCTAGCTGACGGTGTTCCCCGTGATTTCTTGGAACTCTATCCCGGAGAAGGATTAGTAAGGTCCCATATGTGAATAGGGACTGAAGAGAGAGGTGGTTGTGAGAGATAGTGCTCAAACAGAGGTGGATGTGCTGGTGGCTGTCCCGAAAACTAATGATCTATACCTAGACATTGACGAAATAGCTGCTCTAGGAAAGCCTGCTCGAAGGTCTGTATCTCTGGCATTGGTAGAAACACTAAGTTCTTCGACTGTTGATTAATTGGGTCCTTCTTAATAAGAACATCTCTATGAACCTACTCCTCGTCTTGATCCTCATTTATAGCTCTCATGGCTACTCTCAGATCTTTGTTGGGTTCAATGAGATGACTCTAAAGTGTGAATGATAGCCTTAGCTTGGTCCACACCTCTTGGGGAAGCCTCGTGAACTTGGGGACCTTGTAGTACTAGTAGATCTGATCACCATCCAGCTCAATTATTGACGCTTCCACCAAAGCGCTCATAGAGAGGGTATATGATGCACTGGGGTTTGCCCGCATACCCTCATTTATCAGTAGGCCAAAATTTGCATCAAGAAGCGATACCATACCCCTAATTACTATATTTCCCCATCCCTCGTGGGTAATCGATGGCACTGGTCTATGAAGTATCCCATAGTATCCGTACAAACAATCCTCATGTAGATCGGCCACAATAATAGGCAATCATCATGGGTAGATGTGGTGACCTCTCCACGGGCAAGTTCAACTATCATGAACAACCGCTTCAAATACCACAATGTAAGAGGTATGATATCGTTGTTCTTACTTATCTTTACCCATTGGCATTGGTTAATGGTGAATCAAAATGGTCCCAACTAAAATGCTGAGCTTTCTATCGCACTCTTGAGCACAACATCCTTGTACTTCCACCCAAAGTACTAGACGATGACCTTATAGGTCATATTACGAGCCTAATTTCCTAGATGGAATTGTGCCAGTTGGTGGCCATGTGCCTCGGTTCCTTGCCTGACAATAGTATGGAACTCTGGAGTGTATATGATGTACTTTGGGGTTCCTTTTCTATGAAGCCCTCCAGGCCAATCTCTATCAGTAGGGTCTTGATCGATTCTTAAAGTTTAAGCATTTTAAGAACTTTCTTTTCCACAAACCGAGTATCAAGGATGGGATTCGTAAAATATTTGCCACTCAATCCTGCTGATCAAGATCAAAACTCTACAGCCCCAAAAAGGGAAGGCTCAGGACAGCTCTAAAAACACTCCATCCATGTGGCATAATGTTAGACGGAATAACAGAACAATATAGTTCAAGCATACACAATCTACAAACATTGTGCAAAACTCTCTCCAACACCAAAACAAGTCTAATTAACCCTTAACCGTCGAAGAAAAAAACAAAAATACCATATGATTCTAGAAAAGGAGGTTGGTCAAATTACCTACGGACCACGGTGATCTAATCTAATTAAATAACCCTCATAGGATGTACGAAATCATGTCTAAATTAAAATTCAACAATTCAAAGCACCCAAAAGTAGAAACATTTCAACTACTTGGTAGAAAGAACTCAAAAAAAACCTAACTACTTAAACCCCCCTTCCCGGTGCGTCGTTAAACACACAAGAGGAGGTTTTCTATGTTTTAAGGGCCAAAGATAAATTTATAAGTTGCTCCCATTTCTACTACAATGCTACTAATAAAGGTAGATATTCACAAGTACCAAGATCGTCCTTATAGATGTTATGAATCCAAAAACTAGCTACATACAACCATGGTCGAGTCGTCAATCTGACCACGTGTTAGGAAAAACTAATGTTGTAAAAATAACTATTGGGGGATTTTCAACTATCAATTACTATGGTGAAAACAAGAAAATATACTACAGTACCTAGCACACGGGGAATATTTGCTTAACATGGCAAATGTCATTTCGATCATTGATTTCATCAAATACAAAAACTAAACCCTATTCTAGGTGAAATAGGTAAATAATATTATGCCCTCCCAATAGGTAACTGCAGACCGGAGCCTAAGCTGGTCGGCCGCCCACTACAAAATGTTCACAACCTACCAAAGTGAGGCCCAAATGAAATAATCCAAAGTGAAACCAACCAAAGTGAGACAACTAAAATAAAATGAAATACACCGCTACTGCCAAGGGGACATTCCCCCTGGACCGTAAGTTACTAAGGCTACTTCTACCTCAAACATCGAGACCTTTCAAGGTAAAACTATCTATAAGTGGAGCTCATATAAGGTGGTACTCATCGATTTCCAACTTGTCGTCTAGATTAATCCTAACTAATAGGCGATGTCTATCACCCTTCCATGCCAGTGTGCAGTCTACGCTAAGAAAGCGTATGACTAGGTGCGCTAAAAAACTGTCCATTGATCTAGGATATATCTGAACTTTGTAGACCTCTAGGGATAATAGATAGACTCATATGCATGCCAATTCCCCAAGCCAGTAGAAAGGGAATCAAAGTAGGAAGTTACACGCACATTCCATCAAAATGCTAAGTCAACCCAAGAATAAAGTCCCAAAATCACTCTACTGTGAGCCCAGGTGGACAAGAAAATCCCTAGTCCCTTCCTGAGCTTGTGAGTATCTAAGGTAAATGTACTCAAAATTCAACCAAATAGAGAAAGCTTTTCAGCCCAATTTTCGAGTGAAATATTCCTTCAAGCCCATTAAAAAACACCAAGAAATCCTTCATACTGTAAGGGATAATCGTGGCCCAAAAGAAATTATTTCAGCCCAAGCATCAGTCAATCCTTGTACCCGCTTTCTAATTCGAGGTTCAATAAACCCTGGATATGATCCATTTTTCAGTCCATAAACATTTTTCAGCGCATAGAAGAATAAATTCGGCCCAAACCTGAGAAACCCTAGGGTTGTGTACCCAGTTTCTGAACTTTCAAGCCAAAGTACTCGGACGCCACCCCATATAAACTAGGGTTTTTGTCTCGGATAACCTTTGACGGGTTGCTCGATCCAGCTGCGCGACCCGTATTGCTTCACCGGAGAATGGAAATGGAAAAGGTACCCACCGAAAAGTGTCGCGGTGGAAGACCCGAGAGAACCCAGTTACGCCAGTGTGCCCCACACATCTATGGCACCAAATCATTATTGGAAATATTGTGGGTAGAATTAAACCCACAAAATTGCAGCCATGGAGCACCGCGCCGTTAATGAGACTAGGATGGAAACTGAGCAAGAAGGCGAAGACCAAATTCTTATTCTTCACCAATCAGTCAGGTAGCCTCTATCCTGCCGGAGAAAAGTATTCTCCAAAACCACAGAAAGTTTCCTGCGTTGAAGCCTAAATTGGCCAGGAGAAGTCACCAAAAAACCCATTCGGATATGCTTCCCAAAACGCGGGCCAAAGAAACCAGATTCCAGTGATTCTAATATCAAATCATAAGAAAATATGAAGAGCTTAGAACGGACATAAAAGCAAACCATAAATATTTCTATCTTTTTCGGCAGCCAAAGATACAACTGGCAGGATATCCCGACCCATAATCAAAAATTAAACACAACCTCCGTTCCATCATCAATAACTTTCAGAAATCAAGAACCAACACGAGAGTGATACAAAACAGAAATGTAAACAAATAATTTGTTTAATCATCACATCTAGTTTGCCCTAAAAATTCAGAAATTACTTGTAAGAAATCGTCCTTCCAAATTGTTCTCATCGGAATGCCTGAGTAGAGCAGATCCAGATTTTCCCTATCGAATCATCACAGTAGTGCCATAAATATTCCATGGAAGAGATGTTCTTCTTCCTCAAAACCAGATCAAAAATTCCAACAACCTCATCAAACTTTCCCCATCATCGGACTGCTCTTGATAAGAACAGATCTGAATTTCCCAAACAGAAATCATCACGATGTTTCCATGTGAATGCCACGGGAAAAGTTTTTCTTCTTCTCCCAAACTAGATATGAAATCTTATAAAAAAACCATCAATAGAACTATCAAAAGATGTCGGACAAGGATTCCTCGACAGAAGAAAAAGGATTAGAAGGGGAAAAAAATGCAAGAATTAATGGAGAAAAGATGACCTGGATTACTCCCTCTGTCCCACCTCGATTTGAAGAAAAAGAAATTGAGGTGGGAAAAATGTACAGTGCAAAAGTACCTCAGTTTTTGTAAAAGCTGGTCATGTACAGTGAAACTGACATGAACAATAACCCGAGTCAAAGGAGCTGCAAATTTCAATTTGCAGCCCCAATCACATTAACCTTTCCCACCAACATTTATTAATTTACAAGGAAATTTTGAAATTGGCTCCAAAATTTAAATTCCAAAGCCAAAAGCTGAATTGAATGAAAACAGGGAAAAATAAAAAAGAAAACTGAGCATCATTTTCTGGCATCTATAAATGACTTCAAATTCTTGGACATTCTGCTCTGTTCAACTTTTCCACTTCTGCACATTCTCCCCCTTTC